>JXSR01S035439.1:5774-17433 GCA_000969725.1 Ophiothrix spiculata
ACAAAAGCAAGCCTTATTTTAGAGTTGTTCATTACTAAGCTTTACAGTAAAGCTTTTAAAGATACTGTTAAATATTCAATGCTGTTTTAACTCAAATTTCATTTGTGAAAACTATATTAACTTTATCGGACAAGATCAAAATGTAGAGAATGTCAGCAGTTATGAATATAAGACTAGAAAATAGGACTAGTAAGCTGGTTTTAGGACATCTGATGGCCGATTGTAAAGAGCAACATGATTGGTCAAACTTTGACCTTCCGGAGAGTTTCAAATAATAGGTGAGACTGTTGTATATCTGTCATATACCCAAATCCTCACAATATTAAAATACCTGCAATATATGAGTAGTGCTCTGGCAAAATGAGTGGAAAGTCCCGATTTTCAAAATTGAGTTTATGGCATATTTTAATTCTCCATAATCTCAGCTTTCGAATGATATATAATATGTCACACTTTCTTTCCTCATTTTCCATTTAGAGATCAAAATACAAGGCAGTCAACTGAAAATCTGGTAATAAAATTAGCTGTAAATCGAATTTAAACTAACTATGGTGTATGATAGTAAAATGCAATTAATTAACCGCGATTAATTGCACTTAATTGCACTTCCGGGCATAATTGACCTTAGAATCTCGAGGTATAGTTAATCACTTATGCATGGATGCATTTTACGCAAAAACCAAAATTTGCCCTTTTCACCATATTTCTACTTTAGAAGACATTTATTCAAAATCTTCAATCGCGACTTATGCCAGAGCAACCCACATATATGATGTGTTCAATCAGTTTGTGACTGAGCTGGGTTAGGAGAATAAGCTTTAATAACATGATGCAGTTCAGCTTGACTGAGGAATATATGGAAAGTTATTTCAGGTAAACATCTGCTTTTGTTTTTATATTAAAGCAATTCAAACTTGAATGTGATTTTATACCCCAAAATTAAAGAAATGGCAAAACTTAATTGTTGTTCACTGACAAGCCACCATCTTAAAATGCCACACACCAAACAAGCTCCTCAAAGACGCCATGTCTTGGAGGAGCTTGTCAGGTGTTGCACAACACTTTATAAAGGTTACTCCCTTCATACAACATCAAACGAATTGGTTTAATTTCAAACAAGACATGGAGGATGTGAATGTGGAAGCCCATAGTGGTTATTGTTGGGGATTCTTTTACTCAGCACATTGTAATTGTCTGCAGCACAAAGACAGGAACAAACATTTATCTGAAAGTTTCCATAAATTTACCAATCAAGTTGAACTACATAAGATAGAAAACCGGGGAGTTTATCTCTTTCTACCTTGGGTCACAAGCTTACTGAACATCCCTTGTAAATGTATGTTTGCTGCCCTCATGACTACATTAGTACAAAGCCCTACAACACATGATTCATTTCATTGTGAATTTCAAAGCTTAGTCCGAGACCCGCAGACCGAATTCCTTAGCTACGCCCTTTACATGCACTATAGATACAAAACATCACTATCACACACAGTGCAAACTACGGACAATTATTATAGGCGCTCAATATCATACTTACTAATATATAACCTAACTCTATATATTACGCATAATTTTGTACAGTGATTACTATTTTTATATAATTTATAACATGGACAAATATTAGATACATTTAGTGCAAAAATTCTGTCATTTACATATTATATGTACAAACTTTATACATGATTAGTGGGTATAGCACAACATAAATATGGTAAAGAGAGAAAGGAAGGACTCTGATAATAAGACTTAATTAAGCTTAACCTACATATTTTAATAGAAGATAGGTATACAGGCTCCATTTTTATCTTAGCAGGAGAATCTTATTAAGAATTTTTTTGGCCAACGTTGTCTCAGATTTTGTAATGCACAGATATTGAACACACACATTTGTGTCCAGCATGGTATCCGATTAAGATAATGACGCAATTTAAGCCACAACTTTGTGTGGTCGGGCCACAACACAGTCACAGCTTTGATTTTCAAGATGGCTACTATAGCCTTGATTATGCACTTCTAGTTTATTGTAAAATATCCAATACATTTTCTAAAATTATTATCCAGAGGTGCATAATCAAGCCTATATTGACCATCTTGAATAATAATGTAGCCGGTTTGCGACTGGCCGCACAAAGTTGTGGCCTAATTTTGTTCCAGCGCCTGAAGTAGTATTTGCACGGCTTTAATTGGCCTGAAACCACATGGACCTGAATTACCCAAATTTGCACTCTTACGTCTGACAATGTCAATATGCCAGGTGGTATACAAAGTCTCTAAACCTATGGTTCAATCCCAAAAGACACCACTTTCGTCAATTAAAGGTGCACTTTAACAAAAAAACAAACAAAAAAGCTCTGCACTGTAAAACTGAGCCTGCGCTTTGAACATTTAGTCCAAACAAAATTGGTAAAATCTAAATTGACAGGAGAGATTTTTTTCCCAAGCTTGTTAACTCAGCAAATATAAATCCATGTTCATCATTTTAGGATCAGAATGTACCATAAGGTAACCTTATGAAGAATTGGATCATGATCAATACACTTGATGAGGTCTCCACTTGCACCACAAAAGAGCACATAAAAATCCATAGGTTCCTTCTCTTTCTCTCTTTCAAAAATATATAATATATGATATAGCACATAACATTGTCAGTGGTGGTCTGGCGAGGGTGAAAACACCCCACTCTCTGGACTCTCCTGCGACGGACGTCTAGCAAAAGTACGCCCTGCGTTTGTCGGTGATGGTGTGGCAAAAAATGATCTCGTTGGTCTTGTTGGTGAAGGGGACGGGTTGAATCGAGGTGGGGTGAGTGAGCCTGGAGACATGGCTTCACATGACTGTGATAACTTCCATGCTAGCTCTTCATTTTCCATCGAAAGGCGCTTCTTTTCGTTGGTTTGTTTGTGAAGATTTTCTCGCAATGCGATGTGTTCAGAGGAAAGTTGCCTACAAAAAAGCAAAAATAAACAAATGGTGATTGAAACAAAAATTCACAAAATGATAACGCATATTTGTGTAAAATAACTACATCCTTACACCAATATAGGTTATAAACGATCACTTAAAATATAAGAAATAGTGCTATGATGCACACCTATATTTGGAATTGAAATTGGCGATGTTAATCAAAAATTATCTCATCTGCGTCATCATTTTAGGTAGGTAGGGGTAATCAGCAATGGTGTGTGGTTCAAGATCTTGAACTAATTATTTCCAAGGATATTTTTAAGCTAAAAAAATGTCTGATTGGTTGCTTTTGTTTGACAAATTTGAAAGTTTGGATCTATTTCTAAGAGGTTTTTGTCTCAAAAACGGATGGTTTTGAATTGATTTTTCGAACGAGTTAAGAGCATTTGCCGGAATTTTCTGAGAGTTCTTTTAATCCTGTCACCATTCGAAAGAGTGTGCAAAAGCGACTCAGTCAAAGTGAAAATGGCAAAACAGGCTGCGCATCAGCAAACCTGACTGAGCATATAGGAAGATACTCTCACAATTTCTGAGCTCACTCACAACTCGCCAGGCAAAAATACAGGTGTCTCGAGAAAGATCGTTTGTTCAACAAGCCCCTAATGTGCTGGTGGCACTTGGTCGGGGCTCAGTTGGGTTTCGCTTCAGCTGCAGGCAAGTTGCCAGAGAGTAGAAATATTGATGAATGAGCTTGGAGCTCTTTAACTTCAAGTAAAGTCTGGCAAGTTAAGAGTAAGCTCTAAAATTGCACAAAGAGTATTTACCGCTAGATCTACCGTACCAATGCTTGGCCAACCCAAATATTGTCACTTTACTACCCGGTCAAGCCTCTTTTGCCTACTCTTTCGAAAAAAGGCTGAAACATGAAGTTTTTAAAACAATCTATTTTGTTTCCAAAATCTATCTCTCTTACAAGCTCATTTCTCATCTTTGAGACCAGATTTGTCTTATATGTGGAAATGACCATAACACACTCTTATATTTGAAGAATCGCTATAAGCCCACACTGGAATATACTAAAACACCAAACCCGCAATATCAGCTGTTACGTTTTAATTCACCATTGTAAAAAGATAGCTATTAATATGTGAAGCTAGGATGAAAAATTACATGCCATTTTTTGCTCCCATCATAAAAAAAATATGTGCGCCCCATTTCCAAAAGCAATTTTAAATTTGATCTCCATTTTACGGCAATATATGCACAAGCTTAAACCCCAGCTTTAACAGTGGCAATAATTAGTAATATTAAGCATGCATTTTATAAGGAGTGGGAAAATATTTCCAAGTTGATGAAAGTGAGATTTTTTAGGATAAGTTTTGAAACCAAAAATATAAGCATCATTTTAAAGAGGCATGCCCAAAAGTTATACTTCCTAGAATAAATTTTTTCCGATTCATTAAAATTCACGAGCGTAAGCTTTATATGCAGCAGAATATTCTAACCAAAAACTAGAAAGCAAAATTTGCAGGAAAAGCTTTTCTGGGCATGCCAAAATTAATTCTCAGATTGAAAAATTGGGGAGGTATATTCCGTTATAAACTAGGGAGAGATTATTAATGCATTCCATGTGCATGCATATATTATAAAGAGGCGTGTTGGAGTTAGTCGTCGTCAGTATAGGTGATGAAATCAATTTGCAATGTTAAATATTTGCATGATGATTATTGAAAGTGGTACAATTTGAGAGTAGAATAAGATGGGGTATGGAGTGGGTGTTCTATATAACAATTTGTACACTACATCTAAATTTCTGTAGTAAATCCTAGAGCTACAGTTCTATTTCTGTGTCTTAGTTGGCAGAATTTGAAAAATTAATCATCGATATTGCAATAACCAGGATTTTGATAACTTTTGTACAGTTAGAACCTCAAAATTCAGTTTTGTCTTTTAATTTTGTGTTTAATCACCAAAATCCAAGTTATTACAGATTTATGATAAATTGCAGGTGTTATATATGATATAGTCTAGAAACACTGGTATATAAATATCAAAATTGGAATAAAACTGCACTAAATGCAGTGGGGTTAAGTAACTCACTTGCCTTCCAGAGTCAAGTTTGGTAGCAAGTATAAAGATAAGTCAACAAAACAAATCGCTTTGTTATTTCAAAAGTATCAAAAATCAAACAAATATATTGCCCAAAATACATTGAAAAAAAATAAAAACAATGTTTCTCTTGAAACATGGTGATAAACAATTTGCTTTTGCTTTTCTAAATCGATTTTGATTTTTGTTTATTTGGAATCAAATTATGACTGGCTTGAATCCAAGTGACACCTGGTTGATAACATTTTGAACATCATTCCTCAATTTGTGTAAAACAATTAACAAACACAATCATACAGTATACACAGCTCCATTTATTTGAAATCCTAAGCTTAAGTGTACTCAACATTTATTTTGAAATTTTATATGCGCAAAATTTACAGAGTATAAAAGATGCAAGTAAGAATATTAATGAAAATATGGAGTTAGCAGTTGAAATTCAAGAAATAAGTTGTTTAGTTTCTAGAAAAAGAAAATTCAGTTATGAATTTAAAATTCAGATCCTAACATAATATATTCTGATAAGCCCCCATACCTATTGGGAACACTGTAAAGAGTGGAGGCTTAAAGTTTATATACACACACACTCTCAAACAAACATTCTTATACACGTTGTTAACTGCTCTGACCTCAAAAATAATATTTTGAAATGCCAAAATGTGAAATCTCTTTGATAAAAGTATTCTCTATCATTCATTTATAAAGTAACGTTATGTAACTCAAAATCGAGCAAGATTTGTTTGTATAGAAATGTTTGTTTGAGTTAATCCACAACAGATTATATGGAATGGCATTAAATATTCAGTGCTATATTTCAGCTGATACCCATTTTGTACTTTCTGAGCATTAGTTTATTACAAATAAGTATTTTTTCTTTCTGACTTGATTTATTTTATCTTTCAAAATATAAAAAAACAACATCATGATTTAAAATATTAAAATCTATGAATTGGTATCTATGTTCCATACACATCAGGGCAGTTTTGCGCCAGATGCTTAAAAGGTTTATAGTGAAATTTTTTTCACAAATACATGAGATAAAATTCAAATCAAAGTTTATTTTAAAATAAATCCATATTCCATTTATTTTGGAGTCAATTCCTTAAAGATACTGTAAAATCAAGTCAGAAAAAAGTTCTTAACAATTTACTGTGCGTAATATCATTAAATACACCATTTTAATTGATTTAATAGCAAATATGAGCTTATTTTTTTGCTGCTTGCAAATTATGTGCTTTTAAAATTGCTGATGTGTACCTTAAGTCTATCCATTTATTATTGATTTAATGAGTGAAATTATGATCAAATATAAAATATTATTTGCTTTGCAAGTGGCGGGCATGACTAATTAGTGGGATATTTTCTCCTTTCATAATTTTTGAAACCTACCTGCCTATTGGTCAAGAGGATGAATGTGTCATGAAATAAACCAATCAGAGTCATTGTAAGAATCGCTGTTTCGTTATACATACTGAATTTTATCCGTTTTATTATTCCAAAAGTGGGTTTGTTTTCAAATATACATAACTTGCAATAAACACAACACAAAATGCTGTTAGTGTGCTATATGCTGAAACATTCTCTCCATTTTAAAGCTTTTTATCATTTAAATTTTGTTCACAGCCCAACAGTCATGCTCAGATGGATTGACATAATTCACTCCTTGCATAAATGATGCATTATGGGTAATGCTGCCATCTTGAAAACTTACCCTCTACCAGGCAGCGTACATTTTTCACTGAGCAGGACTGGAAAGTGATAAATATATAGTGGAGTATTTTTCTGTGTGTTTTTTTATAATGAGTGTAAAATTGTTCTAAATGATTTAATAAATGTAATTCAATTGCCCTCTATGTTAATTAGCCAATAAGCTATTGAAACACTATTCATGATTCTTACATTATCAAGTTAAGCTTCGGGGTTACAACAGAAGCCTTCTTTTTCATGAAAATTTAACTGGAATGACAAAAATAAACAAACATGTAATATAATTTTGTCTGATTTTGCGATAAATATTTACACTATTTGTTACAAAAAATTTACATTATAACCATTTGCCTAATTTAATTCAAATAAAAATAAATATTATTTTACCATCAACTGCAGAATTAGATGACTATCTAAATATATTCAAACCAATTAATATAACTATGAACTATGAACAACGAACAGTGTTAATGACAATTATGAACAACCTATACATTCATGCAAAACAATGTTTGTACATTTCCCATAATCATGTGCGATACAAATATGAAAGTTCTTGTCACTTATCCAAAGAATGTTGAGTACACACCATGTATAGGCTATTTTAAGGTACATAGTTTCATCAGTTTTTGTACAGTGACTGGCACAATTTTTGTTTAAAACAAAAACCACAAAACTTTGATAACAAGTTGTACCGAATTGAATAAAATCTAAAAATCAATTCGGGGCGTCAGAACCCGATAGGCCGACACGGCTTTGGCTGCACCACTATTCAGGCAGAAAATAGAATAAATGAATTGAATTTAATGTGTTTTATTGAATTCCTAGCATTACTATCCACAATATAGTTAATGTACAAATCCATTTTAGTAACTACTGTCTTGTTGGGCATAGTTAGTTTCCTATTTTCGATAACTAACACTCACATAACCACCGGTCGCTGAAAGGTGTCTGGTAAGCCGCAACGGGGGTATGACATCGGTATCACACCAGTGAATGCTTGCGCGCTCTTGCAATGCCCGGTCGGTCACCGGTCGGTCTCCGGTGGTTATTAGACCATAACTGAAGACATCATATAAAAGCCGCAAGATTTTAACTCAAGACTTAAATTCTTGCGGCATGCTTCCGGCATCTCTACGGTTTACGGACACCGGTCGGTGTCCACTGAAATCTACCTGGTATGACACCGTAAACTCACCGTAACCTTGCCGCAAGGTTATGTGACTAGGGTATAAGGGTCCACAAACCGTACCAATTTCCCCAGGCTCTGTTTTATTTTCCTTCCTATGTCTCTGAATCAGAGTCAAATTATGTATTTTGTTTTAGGATAACATAAACTAAAAGACAACAAATTCTGCCAATAATTGAGATAAAGACTCAAGTTGAGAAGTCTTGCAAGAATGTCACACACTTTCTTAAATACCCCATTTGTCTTCCAATACAGCACTGAGTTGCTTAACATACATTTAATACAAAATATGGGAAATATACAAACATTAACATTGTAATTTCAACTCACATGCAATATACCCGTTTCTATACAATTCTCCTTCTCTGTAAGCTTACCTCTCATAGTCCTGTTTCCTTGACACAATAGCCTTCAACTCTTCCACTTTACTCTCCAGTCTCTTTATTCTTTCCTGGTAATCAGGAATTCTTTCCACTTCTTTTCGTAAGTTCATATTTTCTATTCTGAGATTATGTAATTCAGCGTTCTTCATTTCTAGCACAGCTTTCATGCTGTCCACTTCTTCGGGTAGGTGCTTGTACTGGGCAATGGCAGCCTGGAGTTGAAAAAGAATAACAAAATTGAGCTAAAAGAGTCACAAATAACAAACTGTTACAGTCAGATTCCTTTTATCCGTTTGTGGTGCGGTTGCGGTGCGTTTTGCACTGTAAGGCTACTGGTAGGGTAGCGTGGCCGAGTGGTTAGAGCGTTGGACTCGTAATCACATGAACTACACCTGTCGTGGGGTCGAGCCCCGGTCCCGGCACATCTCCTTGTTTCCCTAAGCAAGAAACTTTACTCTACTTGCTTCGTGCTTCGGAGGGCACGTAAAGCCGTCGGTCCCATCTGAAGTGTTCCTGACACACTATCGGATGTAAAAGAACGTCACGGGCTAGGCTACGGCCGTTCGAAATAAGAGTAGGGGAACCTTCCCCGGCAACCGTGACCGTATGTCAAAAAAACAACATCAACTCTAGGACCAGAGTATCGGCATTTATGTCCAAAAATATGGATCCTGCTGATTATCAACGTAGAAGTAGATGTAGAGGTAGTGGTATTATTAAAAGCACATGATTGAATGTAGCTGAATGGTATCAGGTTGAAACTTTAAATTTTACAACTACCAGTACCCTTACAGAGCAAAACGCACTGTGAACGGATAAAAGGAATCTGATTTAAAGTCAGGATAGCACTTGTTTTCTTTTGTGTCCCATACTACCATATGGCCAACATCCGACATGACACCTGACGGATGGCCATAAAGATCCGACTAGCACAGAGGTTTGTAAAAAGAGGTTGAACAATTGTGACAGCAAATATTCTTTTTCAAATAGATTTGCTACCAGGATTTTTAAATATTTAAATTGGAAGAGCCCTTTTACGACATCAAGAATGACCTATTTCTTTCTGATTTATTGGTTGTTTTGTCTTGAAGCATACAGAAAACAGTAAGCACAGAAGCCATGGAATATATGGGAATAATGTGTCAGGGGAATGTCCAAAATTGAAGCAGGGATTGAAAGGGTAGGTAGACCCCCAGGGTAGGCCTTCTTTTATAACAATCAACTTGAACTTAAACACAATTTGTTATAGTTGCTAATGCTACAATCAAATAAATCTGAAACTTTTATTTATTGACTTCCAATGACATTGTCTCTGATTAAAGACTTCTAAAATGAACTCCGCGTCATAAGTTAATACCCATGATTTCTACACTGCAGATGAATTAAATTAACACTTCTCTGATAATTTTTGTGGCACACCAACCAAGTCTCATCGATTTGAAGTATGATTGTATCAAATTCTCCAACAAGCGACACCGATTTGCAAAGAACAGATAATTTATAAAAATTACCTCTGAATTCAATTCTGTTTAATTCCTGAATGACACACTGAAAGTACAACCATAACACCATGAATACACACCGCGTGTAACCGGGGTCAATAACACTAGGATTCGCTCCACAGCGCGGGCTTTTCAATTCATTGTGACAGCATACAATAGCATTATTGCCCCATTGAATACCATATAACAGTAACCCCTGGCTCTGTACTCCTATGATACTGATAATGGTTCTCTGCGTGTAATTGATCAATTCCAACAATTGAATTCAGAGGTTATTTTTTTTCAAATTGACCATTCTCTACAAATCGGTGTCGCATGTTAAAGAACTTGATCATTCTGACTACAAATCAATAAGACTTGGTTGGTGTGCAAAAATTTAACAGAAAAACATTAATTTATTTTGTCTGCAGGCATGTAGAAATCATGGGTAGGAACTTGTGAAGCAGAGTTTAGAAATCCACAGCATGGACACAGAGCTAATTGGGCCTACAACTACAACCTGTTTGAGATGGACCCTTTGACACAGAGCTCAACTACAACCTGTTTGAGATGGACCCTTTGATACAGAGCTAATGGGCCTACAACTACAACCTGTTTGAGATGGACCCTTTGACACCGAGCTAATGGGCCTACAACTACAACCTGTTTGAGATGGACCCTTTGACACAGAGCTAATGGGCCTACAACTACAACCTGTTTGAGATGGACCCTTTGAATGGGCCTACAACTACAACCTGTTTGAGATGGACCCTTTGACACAGAGCTAATTGGGCCTACAACTACAACCTGTTTGAGATGGACCCTTTGACACAGAGCTAATGGGCCTACAACTACAACCTGTTTGAGATGGACCCTTTGACACAGAGCTAATGGGCCTACAACTACAACCTGTTTGAGATGGACCCTTTGACACAGAGCTAATGGGCCTACAACTACAACCTGTTTGGGATTGACCCTTTGGTCCAAGTGAGTCTCACCTGTACTTTGACATCAGCATCTTTCTTGAGTGCCTCTTGCAATGAAGAAACTCTCTCCTTATGATTCTGACACTGTCGCTTCCAGGACTTTACTTCATCCTAAAAAAATAAGATACGACAAACAAATGATATTATATCACTGGACAAATAATGTAACAACAACAACAACCCCCCTCCCCCAAAAAAATTGAGTTTTATAAAATAAAGTCACATGTTCATAGGACAAAATTGCTAAGGTGTTGATAATGCACAGCCCATGTATATTATTCCGAAATGTGTCAAATAAAGTGGACCAATTTAACGAGGCACCAGGTGAACACCATATGGATTTTTTTTTAACTTTAAATAATGTAAGACTCAAGAATTTTGTGTTGCTTTGATGGGTGTGATGAAAAGAATATATCTGGACCTTCCCATATGCCTTTGTTCCAATGGCATTATCTCGCAAAGGTTGACATGAAAGGTATAAGTGATGAAACATGCTTAAGATTGATTAGCAGTTACCGGCGTCTTATTGTGGATAAGATGTCCGAGCCCAGCGTACGTAAATCCATATAAGTGCCCTGTGTGAATGCTTAACTTAAAGAGTACTGCACACAGTGTTTATGTGGCAAGCTATAAACAAAACTGTGGAACTATTGTTTATCTTAATACTTTCTGATCAAATTATTCATGATTTCTCAATAATTTCAAAACTCACTTTGAATTTATGGCTAACAAAACTTGATTTTTCACATACTCTTAAGGTGAAAACATACTATTTTGAGCTATCAAACATTTGGTGCAACAAGTCTTTGTTATTACATTAATTCCAATGTATTTTCAAATCAATAACGGATAATTGGTGTTGAAAATCACCAAGCAAAGAAAATTTGGTAGAGTATT
>JXSR01S035442.1:2459-14753 GCA_000969725.1 Ophiothrix spiculata
TGACTATTTTACAAAGCGATCTGACATCCACGAATACTCAACAAGACAAGTAGATGAACTCAATATAACTTTTAACAAGAAATATTTTTCTGACCGTGGTATCCGCTCAAATGGTCCTGTATTGTGGAATTCACTTCCAAAAGTTCTCAACATTTCCGGTTCCGTCAATTCTTTCCGCCAAAGTTATAAAACAATTCTTATAAACATGTATAACTAAAATGTACTCTGAGCATGTCCTTGTCTTGTTCTTCGTCTTTGTTTGGTCACTTTATTTTATTTTATTTATTTTTTTCTTGAACTGTTTTTCATTTTAGGGATAGGCTATTTACCAGCCTCATTGGCCGCTCAGCTTATTCCTCCATAATGTATTGCTGTTCATTATTTCTTTTCGTGTATGATTTATGTGTTTGATGTTTGATATTTTATCTTTTGTGTATTTATTTGTTTATGGGATTGAATAAAACTGAACTGAATACCGGTGGAGAGAACACACGAAGAAATACTCTAAACATATAGGCTGAAATGAAAAAAAAAACCCTGAGATAGATACAAGAAACATAAACCTAATTACTTAAGAAGAGATATACTGCATTCAGAATGTTGCGAAATGAAAGGCAGGTTTCAGTGAAATGATCACCCAGAACTTTTGAAATGTGATAAAGAGACACCGACCAATACATTTCATGCGTCATAGTAGCATCATTAGTTATATTTAGAATCAGGCAAGAATACCAGACAATTGGAAAAAGGGTCTTATTGTGAAATTCAAAAAGAAAGGAAACCTTGCCAAATGCTGAAATTGTAGAGAGATTAATCATTTACACTTACTCGACAAATCATCAATAACATAATCAAAATAAGTATTTACGAAATACGTAGACCAGACCTGAAAAAAATTTCATCTTGAGGAACATAATAAAGATATCAATTGAACAAAGTAGTGGAATTGAAATCGAACAACGTGGAGAAAGACACGGTTAAATTACACGGAAAGGTCATTGAGATGGTTGATGAATTCACTGTGAAAAAGATATGAATAGAAGATTAAATAAAGCAAGTAAAGCATTCACAAAATAAAATAATTGTTTGATTCAATTCAAATAACATCCGTAGAAAATCCAAAATCAAACTGTACAAATCTGCGGGTACCCATGTCCTTGGCTATGAATGCGAGACTTTAAAGATACAGAATAACGAAATAATTATAGTTATACTCCCTCCAATTAAAATGTCTTGAAGTAATGTATAAAAGTAATTTACCACAACCAAAGCTACTTCTCCGGAAATCCGCAAGTCAAAAATGGTGACCTTCGCACATTGGTTCAAACCCGGTACCTCTTGCACCCCAACAATCATCACTTTTTCAAGCTACTTTGTGCTGCCATAGCAGGGATTTCATAACCATTACTCCGATCCATTACGTACATATATGTCGATTTTCCATGACTTTGTGGATTGTGATTTTTTATGATTTGTAGGGTTATATTAGGGTTGATGAACTAAATAGTTGATCCAAACAGAATATGCCAGGAAGTCAAAGTGAAGAGGTTGAAATGAATTGGCCATGTTCTGAGATTGTGATAGATCAACACTGAACGAGTGCAGAGGAAGAGTGGGAAGTCCGAAAACAATATGATTTTAATATCTCTTTTTTTTTCTTTTAAGCACCCCTACATTTTCATTAAATCACAGATACAGATTATAACATCTGAATTCCGAATTCAAATCACGATCAAAAGAGCATATCATCGTGAAGAATGTAGATTAAAAGATAACAGAGTAATAGAACGTGAGGTGATATTATAATCACTACTCAAAAACAACTATCAACGCTGCGATTGTTCGGTCTGTTGCTGGAAACAGGTTGTTGGCCAATCGCCATTCTCAGTTCTCCCTTTAAATGTAAAACTGTATTCGTCATTGTCAGTTCTCCCTTTAAATGTAAAACTTATTTCGTCATGACAATATGCCTAAAGATGAATATCTTATACAGAACTAAACAAATAACTACTATTCAAAGCTTTTATTTTGATATTTGAAAATAACGCCTTGAATGAATTTCTTTTATATTTACAAATCAATAATAATAAAGTAGAGTCTATATTCAGGGCCGTTTCTTTTTTAAGATGAAACACAAGTTTTTGAATTAGAACAAAGGCGTTGGAAAAACAACCTAACGGTTTCTTCTCTCTCAAAGGACTGCTAGCAAAATTTACAGGTTGTAACAGAAATAATTCTGCGTGTTATCTTTGCTGAAAGAAATAAGTTACACTCTGAATCACATTGTCATTTATTTATATCAAAAGCCGCCTCCTTATAGCTACAAAGTGTACTTTGTTTTATCCAAATTGATGGCCTACAAGTAGAGATATGGCAATTATACTGACCTTTATTTTCAAACCACCTGAGCCAGTGTACCCGATTCATTTACCGGTAGCACAATTATGGCACATATATAGTGCCAAAAATCAGCCATACGATATTTAACACGTTAAACGAGGTTGATTTTTTTTAAGTGTTCCACTCATATTGGATGGTCAACCTGATGTGTGTTTGTTCATCCATATACAGCCGTAAAATACAGAAAACTTCATCTTGCACTATACGACGTGGAAGTAGTGACGTCATAATTTATGTTAATCACCCAACTAGTGCAATCTGGTACCAAACAAACGTAGTGGCCATTTTTTACCACACGTTAAAAAATTTCCATTTTAGTTTTAGTACTTTTGAATCCAAATATAGCAATAATAAGCAAAAACCACGGTAATGCACATGTTGGGCTAATTAACATAAATATAACGTCACTACTTATGTATTACTTATGTACTAATGTGTATACTAAGAAATGAGGGCCCTAGAACTAGAAGGGGGTTAAGTCACATTGAGTACAAATTGAGAAAAAGTCAAAAACAATATTTCATTTGTGTGGACTTGAATGGTAAAGCTGTACCTAACAGTGACTCTTACACATGCTCTGATCATCAAATTACTACAAAACTGTTACAGAATGTACAAATGAGAATTCTGTAGCAGGAAATTAACAAAACTAAATTTTCAAGTTTTTGTGACTAAACCCCTTTTAGTTCTAGGGTCCTCAATTGTATTCTATTACCATTAAATGGATAACAAAAAGCATGTTAGACAACTATGCATGACCGGCAGCCAATAGACTACTCAAAGAAAAGCAGTCACGTTACAACGTGTCTCGTGTAATTTTATTTTGCATATTTCGTATTTCCCGGTTCAATCATTCCGGTCGATAAACCCGGAGTGGCACGAACGATCTTCTTTATGGATTTACGAGACAACCCTAGTTGGAAGGGGGGGTGGGTGGGGGGGGGGGTGTTGAATAATACAAAATATAACATAACCCTTTAAATAAATTAAACAGCAAAAACGTAATAAATAGGAATAATAAAGATGGAATATGAAAAGACACAACAACGATGAGCTCAATTCTTTTCAATGGTACATTTGTTTATTTATGGCTAATACGTTAGCGCCAGCAGCGTACAAATTCTGCTGCACCATAAATAAAACCATATCCAAACGGATGAAATCAAGGTTGTATACAACTGATAATTAAAATTAGACTAATGGATAATAAATGTTGTTTGTTTGACTAGGGTTTCATATAAAATAGAAGACATCGATATCTCAATTAACCTATAAATCTAGTTCTAGTTGTATATGCAAATTAGTTATGAATACTATACTTGTTTCATCGTAAAGATAAGGGCTTTTTTTATATGTTACATCAAAAATGTCTTTCTCTTATTGATCAAGTACAGGCGCCAGTCACTCTTTGAGTTTCTGTTCATCGGAATTCGTTTTCGTTCTATATTTTTAAACTTAAAAACTCTCTTAAAATTATCCATGTCTTCGCATTACGTACATAATTTAATCGTGCCGGATTTTAAGTACTGGTGTTCTCTATAGTTTCTTTCTTGGATAACAATCACCAAAAGAAGTATTTTGGATTTTGCGACGTCTAAATACAACTGCTTTTTATTGTCTAGAAATCGTATAGTTAGGTACCTAGTGCAAAGTTAACATTATTATATTTTAAAAATACCCATGTATTGGGGCTTACTGAACATAACCATTTCGTGGGCTTAGTGCCAGAAGGTCCTATCTGCATTTTCGGCTATTATGAGAAATCAACTTTGGAATTTTCTGCTTATACCACCATGTTGTTTCCACTGAAATATAGAGATACTGGATGAAATCTAGAACAAATAATACATTCAGCAGTTACAAAGCTAGGGTTAAAATGATTTAAACAGTAGGGTCATTTACACAATGATTGCATATTAATCCTGCTCGGATACTAAATTCTTGAAAATAATTAGATAAGACTTAGGATTTCAACCAAAAGTCTTTTCATTTCGGTCAGATGTAAAGTGTAAATGCATCTGATCATTTCAACTCTGTATGCGTAATCTTGTTTCAGCTGTTTCTGATCACAATTTAATGCGGTAGAAAAAGTTGATGATCATACGTGCCGGTCAAAGAAGTGTGCTGATGTTTCTAAACTGTTAATCTATTGTAGATCATTGTATTCACGTGTCCTACTTTAATGTATGGCATAGTACAGTGGCATAGTATTATCTTGGATACACTCAAAGGCATTTAATTTGAAAAGGAGTCCAGCAAAAAAGTAACTATTGACTATATTTTGAAATTGGGGCACCCTTCATAAAGAATAATTTTTGACTCATTTTTGACCCATCTCACAGACGAGATGGGGCGGATTTCGCCCTCCCGCCTGAGGATCTCGGAAACCGATAAATAAAACATCAAGTGTGTGGTACAAGTGGATAACTACGACCCTCCCGAGTCCATTGTACCAAAAACATTCAAAACACAAGAATCGCCAAAAAATGGCCAAAAACCATGAATGGTGCTTCTCCTTGGTGCCCCCTAACTGTTAAAGTGCTCGAAGCCAGGGAGAGCGCAAAAGAAACTTAGACAGAGCTGCTGACGTCTTTCATGCAAAAAATTAAGATTGCAAAGCTCAAGAGCTTCATGATAAGTAAAATATCCTTTGCCAACGATCAAACAATGATATATACAAAATACACTGAGGAAGGAATCTGTCGCAGCGTCCGACTTATGGACAAATATGGAGTCCAATCAAGTTCAAGTTTCTGGTTGTCCGTCAAGAATTGCGGTTGTCCATAATTTAAAACATTTTTGTTCAAACTTTTGTAGGAATTTGTGGTCGACAATACTACCGAACTGTGATCAGGCAATTGAAGAAAATGATTAAAATTGTCATAATTTATCGGCTGTGCCAGCTTTAAGATAAACACGTTTAGTGTTTTGACTTGTAAAATGTATGGTTGTCCGCCGACCAACTGTAGCGTAAATTAAGGTTGTCCGGTGCTAGATTTAGTAGTCCCAGACAACCGGACAACCAAAATTTAGAAATAAAAAAAAAATAAAAAAAGTGAAATTGTTTAAAACACGTACTGTTGTGTTTCAATTGACCTTTACATATTCTTCATGAGATACATCCTTTATTTACGCCAGACTTATCTCCTATGTGACCTTATGAATGGAAAGAACTCCCCTTTGTAAGCTTAGTCTAGATAACAGTCGTACAAACACCATATTATACTTCAGGATTAAACAAGTCAATTCAGCTGGGAGTTCAGATTAATTCTATTGAAGATGTTGCCAAGAATCTTAAGTTTAACCTTTATATAATTCAGATATTGCGTCAAAACCTTGCATACTATCGAACTTTTGTAGTAATTCCTTTTTAGCATGTAACGCGATTGACATTTTGATTAAAGTATTTTCCATCTCAAGAAAAGATTTGATATATGATGATACTCAGACGAAGTCATGTGCGATATAAACTTAGTTATTATTCAAGACATATTCATTCAGTATTATTTTTTCATGAAATATATTTTTTACTATGTTGCAATATTTCTATTTCGTATAAACATTTTCTATCTAAGTATTTAATATTAGCAAATGGTCATAAAATTGAACTCATCGCTGTTTTCTTTTCTAATTGAAAACACTGTTACATGAAATCTGGGTCATTAAAATGTTAAAAAACTGAATAAGGTATTACACTGTCAAATTTGTTTTCATAATTTAACTGTGCTTTTTTTTCTCAAACTCAGCCCATATTTTAAAATGTCATTATAAGTAGAGCTAATCGTTTGTTTTTAATTAATTATTTGTATGCGTATTGAATGCATAAAATACACTTTTCCATAGCCATCTCCATGTGTAAAATGTCAAAATTAAGGATCAAAGATTCTTAAAACCCGTAAACGTGATGTATCTTATTAGCGCCACCAATAATGTGCAATTACCTATAAAAAGGGTAAAGGTAAAAGGGTCCATCTCTTTTTCGATGCGACTAGGACAGACTCCACACTGAAAACCTAAACTTGACGGCCCAACTAGGTAAAAGCTAGTCCAGATGGGCATAGTCTTTACCTAGTCAAGCTAGATTGACTAGTTTTAGGCTAATCGTTTGACTAACTTTTGCCCAATCGGTCTTGCTCGTCGACCCAGCTCGACTAGTTTATAGTCAATCAACTAATCGAGATGGTGCCCATCTGGACTAGCTTTTACCTAGTTGGTCAGGCTCGACTAGTTTGATTGACTAGCATAAGCTAGTCCATCCTGCTCTACTAGTTTTAACCTGTCAGGCTAGTTCAATCTGATTCTATAGATATTTTGGAGGAAAATGTACAGTCAATGGCAGAGATCAGAAACTAGTAATGCCTCGTGAATTTCAGACCACTCTGCAGAAATAGATATTGTCAATATCAGCCTAGTTGAAAGGCCATCAATGATAGGGCTAAATATGGACATCCATGTTGCCTCTTGGACCTCAATCACAGCAGTGAACTCTGCTATCCCATGACATAAATTCCATTTGAACACTTACGAAAGCAATCTATAGCAGCTTTTATTACAATCCTATTGTACATCAAAAATTCTACATTTTGATTAAAATCCCGTCATTATGGGTCACAGGGTAGACCGACTATACACTGAAAACCTAAACTGGTAAGTGTGACTAACTTTAAGCTAGTCCAGACGGTACACATCTAGACTAGCTTTAAGTTAGTCTGTATTGCTGGACTAACAAGGATGATTAACTTAGCCTAGTCCAGCTTGCTGGACTAGTCTCATTTTACTTGCTTGACTAGTTTTAAGTTAGTCTGTTGACCAGCTTGACGTTAGTCCAGCAAGCTGGACTAATTAAGGCTAGTCGCTTGACTAGTTACTGACTAGTTTTAAGTTAGTCCAGACGGTACACATCTTGACTAACTTAACGTTAGTCAAGCAGACTTGACTAACGATACGTTAGTCAAGCGGGACTAGGCAACTTTAGTCAGGCAAGCTAGTCGAGCACGCCAGTGCACATGCATGTACGATAACAAGCTTTTAAGCTTAATCCACGATGTATATAGCTAATTCGTCAATAATGTTGAGAGAGATTAGAGTGACATATGACCAAAATAGTCCTTGAGCTGCATATAATCAAATGTTATGATTCACGATACATCAGTACATAATAGTGATATTTATGAGGTCAAACAACGGCACGATGTTTTACATGTCTGTGCTGTCCACCATGTTGCCATCAATGACTCCACCTGACCGTGCTCAGCCTGACTAACTTAAGCTAGTCAAGCCAGCTTGAAGTTGGTCAAGCTCTTTTGTACTGTCAAGCTAGTCAAGCTCTCGGTCTGGCAAACTCGTCAAGCAAGGTTTTGCACGTTAGTCAAGTGGGCTTGACTAGTTTACAAGCTAGTCAAGCAGGCTTGACTAGTTTAAAGCTAGTCAAGCCTGGCTTGACCAACGTCAAACTAATCAGGCAAGCTGGACTAACCTGCCTGACTAGTTTAAAGTTAGTCAAGCAGCTGCTTGACTAGTTAAAGTTTTGAGTGTAGTTTAAAGCTAGTCAAGCATATAACTGATTAGTTTTAGTTTACAGTGCACAATTTATAATTTGCGGAGATTGGATCGCGGCACATCCTTTCCCGAGAGTCTGTACCTTCCAGCATTGAAGAAAACCGGTATCTATATATTTGACATCTGAGGAGCACATTGGGGTAAGTATCTTGCTCAGTGAAAAATTTCACTTCCAAAAAGAAAGAAACTTTTGTAAACCACACAAAAAATGAGTGGTTTTGTATGTTAAACAGCAAATGTCCACTCATAAAGAGTAAAAATCACCCAAAAAAGAATTGTCCTTCGTTTAATTCCTCAGATGAGGGGAAATTCACTCATTCTGGACTGATTTACACTCTTTATGAGTGGACAATTGGTGTTGAACATACAAAACCACTCCTTTTGAGTGGTTAACAAAAGTTTCACTCTTTTGGAGATGAAAATTATAAAACCAATTAGTATTCAATAGGTCAAGTTAATACATATATCCGGGTGAAAATATGGTATACCACAAGCTTCTGTGGTGGCCACTTGGATCCGCCATTTGAGATACAATTATTAGTTTATCATATGTACGAAGAAGACGTTCAGTGCTTCAGTTTCAACCCAAAAATTACAGGTTTTACCTAAAAAATCCGTGAACATCCATCAATATTTACAGAAAATGCCTAATAATTACATTTGATAGCTAACCCTACCTTCTTCGTTCTTTATTGTTTTACTATGCACATTTTGCTCTGCTTAAGACAAGAAACTTCTTCAAAGTTTTTAGACCCTACTCGTTATTTTTGAAACAAAATAACCAAACAATTCTTTTTTATCCGTGTGTTTCAATATGGCCTACTTAGACTAGTTTTTGCAAATATCCGAAAAATAGATCAAGTTATGCTAAAGCATGTTATTTAGGACATTTTAATTATGGTGACTTTAACTGCCAGTCTAGTTGAAAAGCGTAATCAAATTCAAACTTGAAAGTGTGCTAATGCTTTTAATACCATCATGCTATTAATCTCTCATATATGGGACAATATCAAATATTTTAGTGAGTAAACCAGTAGTATAATCTTCACATGATTCGATGAATTATACATCAAAAAGCGGTTGATACCTTTATCTACTTGAAGTAAGACGCCACATTTTTTTTCTCTCTACTTAATTAAAGATTTTGATACACACATAACAGATATATCATTGTAAATGGATATCTATCGGTATTTTATGTGTAATAAATATTTATGTAGATTAATAATGATATCTAGATATTTAGATATCTAAAACATAATGAAGAAAGTGTATTATAAGTCTGATATTGATGAACGCTTTACTGCAGTATGGTATCATTTACCTTGATTGCAATGCGCATTATATATATGGTACCATTGCAAACACCAATTTTTTAAGCCAACGCACTGTTTCGATTCTTAATATGTAATATGAATTGTACACATTAATTTAGTTTAGATGTATCATTTATTATTATTTTTTTTTTGGAAAAAGTATAGAGTGATTCAGATAAGTAAATACAAGCTTTACCTGACATATATTAAAACAAGAATTTCAACACTTTGAAAGGGTAAATATTTAAACCTAGGTAATATTATCTTCCTTTCAAAAGCCCTTTTCAAAAGTTTTTCCCCCTGTTTAAATATATCACTGCTTATCACTTTTTAGCACCTATTTTTCCAGCCATGTTCTCCATCCAAGAGATAAGGTCGTGTTATGGCATTGTTGTGTTAGGTATTCACAAAAATCTTTGATTTTCTTGTCTAATTCGATCAAATCAAAGGTGGACAGCATACCTTACTGTCCATGACTTACGACATTATTTAAATCAGAGCTGTTTTAGCAGGCCAAAAGATTGTCTAAAGGGCCTTCAGGACCTTGAGTGAGCCTCAACCGGAAGTTATGGACATATGCTCGCAAAAAAGCACTGTAAAAAAGCTTAAACTTGCTCTAATTTAAATGATTATTTTATTATTTGATAGGGAAGTCTTTCTGTTACAAATGTTTAATCGTAAAAACCAAGTCACTCTTCACACAAAGCACCTGAAACTAGTAGAACGCCTCAAGAGCTTGTATATACTTATCCGAATCACCCTATACGTAATCGTGTAAGTTTTTATTATCATCTATTTAACAAAAGCCCATTTCAATTATTTATATATACAGCACTAAGAATAGTTTAAGGCTTTCAAAAGAAAAACGACATGAAAGAACCCTTTCTAAAACATTTTGTTCAACAACATTTATACTTTATTAAATATAGTATATTTGGCTCTGAGGATAGATTTTCTATGTTTTCATTAAGAGAAGACGACTGCTTTTAGATATTAACGTTATTGTCCAATAAATCGCGGATTTTTAACACATTTTTTTATAATGCACTGAAACAAACAAAAACAATGACCTAAAACACACAGAATGCCACTTCAAGCAGAGTGCTGTTTTATTAAGAATGAAACATCTAAATTTAGGTTAACATGTATATACTGGAATATTATGGAAATGTGGCAATTAGCCTTGTTGTACATTTTAAATACGTTTAAGTACCAGTAAGAAATTGACACGTTTTGTGTTTGAATTCAAAAACTAAATTATTCTACTGTGTATAAAACAATCAAGGTTAATGGCACTGTTGACATACCTGTATTGACGTTAATTCGTGTTATGGATGGCATGGAATCGTGTTAAACGTACAAAGGGAAAGAAAGAAATGTATCATAATTGATATAAATCCCAGCCGAGCGCCGACGATTTACAATATTCTTAACCTAGAAAACATCTACATACCAATACCTAACATAAATATTGACATCATGTTCTGTTGACATTAATCATATGATACATACAAATGGCCATTCGGGATATTTCGTAAATGAAAAAAGCATTATATAGACTATAAACGAGTTCTGAAATATGTGTTCCTGAGACACAATATTGTTTATATTAATTTTGAGTTTCTATGTCTAGGTATTTCAGGTACTTCAAAGTAATCAGCAGAAAGTCTTGAATTTGAAAATGTTGATACGACGTATTCTCAGATTTCGAATGATATATAAAGATGTCATACAAATTCAAGTTCAAGCATAATAAAATATAATAAACATCAATAATAAAAATCTTAAAAATATAATTTAGAAAACAAAATTCATAGAATTTAACACTAAAATAGAAATACACATTATGGCGGAAGGGCTTGAGAACTAAGAGGCCTTGTAAATATACTTCATTTTTCAAGCCCATTTAATTATCGAAATCCAAACCAGTCCACAGAATGCTGCAAACCGAGTTAAAAGTTGTGAGTTTAAAGAGGTCATTTTTTTAAGGTGAGACCCATTTGCGGCACAACTCATCTACCTCATACCTCATACCTAACTCAATCCTGGTAACAATTGACTAGATTCGATAAGTACATTTATCTAGGTATTAGTCTTACTAGTAATTAATTTGTAAGACGGATATGTTATTTTCAAAATCATACCAAAATTATGATATTTAATGGAACAACCACATTCACGCCCACTTTCAACAGTGGTTATAAACTAATTAACGTTATTAGCGTCAGTTCTTAACTTAATTTGAGTGTGATTCCAACTTTCTTTTGATAAATAACCTTTATAGTCAACAAATATGACATTCCGTTCATTGCATCCAGCAACCAATGTAAGCCTATTTTGTGGTCTATTTACAATTAGACAGGGAACTAACGATTTTGTAAACCAATTACCAACGATCACGAATTGTACTGCTTAACTGACTGCGAATTTATTTTTTGTAATCTTCTTAAGGGTTACAATATAAAATGGATTTCTTTACGAGAAAACATTTTCAAGTAAGTATTATTTAATGATACGTTACTTCAGAAGAAAGAATAATTCCTTGCTGTTAACTATTTTGTTAAATCGTTGAAAATATCGGGCACGTAAAGATTATTATATCAATCAGTTGCTGGTTGATTGAGATAATACGAAAAGTCGAAATTGGAAACCGATTGATGAAAATTAGGTATCACTATACCAGATTAGTAGACATCAACAGATATAACAATGGGTTACCTACACTGAATGCATCACAAGTATTTCATCAAGGGATGCATCTTTTAAGCATTTTTTCACAACTTGTTCATATGTCGGCCGCAATTGTTTGCATAGCAATCACATCATGATTGCACTCCGCCGGCAAATAATGAGACCAGGGGTTAACTAGCCAGCGTCAGATTACAATTAGTTTAAAAATATGTTGATTCATTTTTCTTCGTTTAAGATTGACGCATTCGAAAACTTAGAATTTGAACAAGCCTTGTTAAATAATAAATAGTCAAGTATAATTGAAGAGTGTTTTTTTCAAAACTCACTT
>JXSR01S035443.1:16958-27442 GCA_000969725.1 Ophiothrix spiculata
AACAATTACAAACCTGTTGTATATGTTTCACCATAGGAATCACATTCCCCACAGATGGTGTCATGGTCCCTGTGGCACTGACATCAGGCTGGGTATGTTGAGCTGTTGGCGTACCAAGATTGGAAAGGAAAGGCCAAGAGGCATGACAAACAAGCCAACAATTACGAACCTGTTGTATATGTTTCACCATAGGAGTCACATTCCCCACAGATGGTGTCAAGGTCCCTGTGGCACTGACATCAGGCTGGGTATGTGGAGCTGTTGGCGTACCAGGATTGGAAAGGAAAGGCCAAGAGGCATGAAAAACAAGGCAACAATTACAAACCTGTTGTATATGTTTCACCATAGGAATCACATTCCCCACAGATGGTGTCATGGTCCCTGTGGCACTGACATCAGGCTGGGTAGGTAGAGCTGCTAGCGTACCAGGATTGGAAAGGAAAGGCCAAGAGGCATGAAAAATAAGGCAACAATTACAAACCTGTTGTATATGTTTCACCATAGGAGTCACATTCCCCACAGATGGTGTCATGGTCCCTGTGGCACTGACATCAGGCTGGGTATGTTGAGCTGATGGCGTACCAGGATTGGACGCTGCTGCAAAGCTTGAGCTACGCTGCCGATCTCTTCGTTTGAGGTGCGGAGCTAGTATAGGTTAGTAAATCAAACAACAAGTAAGTGATGTGATACAAATAAAACATATACATTACTTATAATGTGCCTTATCAAAAACATTCAAAGAGCATGGCAATTCAACTTAAAACTACAATCTTAAACTAAAGATGATAACTAAAAGGCATCATAGAAACCAGAATGTCAATCATGAGGAAACAAAGGAGATTTAAGAAGAAACTTGAATTTCCAGTGAGCGTGGATGCCTCCTGAATATGCTGGGGGAGATTGTTCCATATGCTGGGGGAGATTGTTCCATAAACGGGGACCGGCAACTGAAATGACTGGTCCCCAAAGCTACGTTTTGTATGTGGTACATTTAGTCTTGTCTTATCATGTGAAGAGCGAAGCAGGCGAGGTCCAGTATTTATGGCAGAAAATAGACAAATGTCATCACGCAAATATATGGGAGCAGTGTTATTGATACAATTGAATATGTGTGTGTGAGAAGTTTAAAGTTTATGCGTTCCTTTACTGGTAACCAATGCAGTTCAGATCAGTATGAGGAAACATGATCACGGCACTTTAGACCAAAAATGAGACAGATAGCACGGTTTTGTATGCGTTGAAGCTTAGTGAGATTAGATTCTGTGTTCCAACCAAAAGTGAGTTTCCATAGTATCGCGAGATAACAAGAGCACATATCATTGATGTTGTATGTAAAGTCATAAAAGTATCATACTAAGGATGAGTGGAAAAATCACATTAAACCAAAGGCCTAAAAAATCTTTTGTTACGCATAAAAACCCCCATTAAAGTGGGTGAAAATAAATTTTGTACAAATTTTTGGCAGTTTTATATGATTTTGAATCAAGAAAACAGCATGGCTTTGCATTTTGAGTAGATCTTATAATAATGAAGTATGTATTTGGTACGTATAGATATGATTTTTCCCCCCAAAGTCTTTGTAAAGTCATAAAAGTATCGTACCAAAGTTTGAGTGAAACAAATCCAGTCAGGATTTTTCCTAGGGTCGATCAGGTTACAAGAACAATTTTTAGCCTCAAGTATATATACAGGGTGTCCAAAAATTAACTCCCCATTTTTAAATGCTTATAACTTTAAAACCAGGATTCGCATGGCAACTATAGACATATGTATTGATAGAGGAAACTTGTAGAATTTTTTTGATACCAAACATTATGCAATCAGTAAACTTCTAAGATAGCAAGAAGGTCTGAAAGTTCAAAGTGGTTGAGCCAATATACCATACCATACAGTGTTGATACTCTTCTGCCACTTCACTATGACGACATGAGGCCTCATACAGCTAAACGGCTTAGAATGGCTTTATTAATTAACTTTTTCATGAACAATCATATTGCTCAAGACAAAGAAATCCTGGCCCTTTCACTCCCATGATTTAAGTCCGCTCGATTACTTTTTTGGGTTATCTGAAGGACAGTACATCCCAACACCATGGACTATTCCTGACCTGAAACAGAACATCATCAGTGAAAACAGGAAGATCAAGAAGAACGCATGCACAAACGTCCAGAGCTTTGTCGTTAGAGTAAAAAAAAAATTGAAATCTGAAAGGAGGCCATCTAGAACATATTCTGAAATTCTACGCAGCTTAATCTGGGTAAGAAGGAGGTAATTTGATATGTCCTTGTGAGTGTAACTTTGAATGTGTAATAAGGAGTAATGCTGTTGTGTAATGCGAGAGTTACGCTTTGACAAATTAAAAACATTTTAATGAGCATTATGTAATTATTAAGACAAAACCACAGTCAAAAATCTTTTTATTAACATTGTAAAAGCTGTTTCGCTGAATTAGTCATTAAAATGATCATGAATGATTGTCCTGTCCTCAAAGATTGCTCCCTTCTCTACATGTGACTCGCACGTTTGTTTTTCTTCTGAGTATGAAAGTAGGCTTTTTACATTTGACGTAATTTACGCTGAAAATGATTTTCAAAAGTGGCAATTATATCATGTTTGGTACCATATTAATTCTACAAGTTTCCTCTATCAATACATATGTCTATACTTGCCATGCAAATCCTGGTTTTAAAGTTATAAGCATTTAAAAATGGGGAGTTAATTTTTGGACACCCTGTATATATTGCTTGCAAGTACTGACCCATGCAAAATAAATGCAACCAATGTTTTGAAAATGAATTGTAATTGTCAACTAATAACTAAATTGTTGATCTTTTGTTGGCCCTTTTTTGTGCCAATATTTCAAAAATAATAGCTAAAATAACACACTTTGGTTGAAAACTGACATTATCATCATTTTCAGTATGCTAATTTACTTTAAATTACTAATGTATACATATATGTCCATTTCCTAAAATGCTTGCTGACACCTGCTTTAACAAGAAATTTTTGTAGGGGAATCGGGATACGTCGCCATCTTGTGTCGCTCATGGAGCAGATCTAGAGTTATTGTATATTCGGCCAGATATCCAGGCAGATCGCATAAATCTTCACGTAACACATATATACAGCATGTGCATTTTGTTTCACGCGCAAACCATGTCTGCATTTCAAGTAGCGTGTATTGCAATTTGTTCTGATCAAAGTATGCCAATTTTCCTGTTAATCTGTTGTAAAGACTCAAAGTGTGGCACGTGGAGCCCTAAAATGCAGGAGGTACACCCTCCATGAGCAACAATCCAAGATGGCTGCCATCCCATAGGATTTACACGGCGGTGAAATCAAAATGGTGCCGAGTACCGGCTCCCCTTTTTAAATTCCAAAGTACAATATTACCTCTTGGAGTAACATTCACACAGCTGAGCACAGGCAGCTCAATCAACGACCTCAGATCAGTCACTGCACCGTCAGTTTCATTTTCAGTCTCCAACACACTCTGGTCTGCCCACGCTACCTCTTTGTCTCCTTCTACAGCCTTCTGTATAAATTCAAACTCCATGTCCGTGTCGGAGGTTGCCAATCCAGCACCTTTAATGAGGAAGTACTGCTTCTTGACTACTGATAACAATGACCCCACAAGTCTGAAAGGGGAATGGTAACAATTAAGTCGTAATTTATTACGATAATGAACTATTTATTCCAGATCACCTGATTTTACAATAGCATGCGGCAGCTTTGAGGCAAACTATATTTTTTATTTGGCCTAAGGCCTATAAAAAAATTGTTTGATTGGCGTAATCTGACCAACCCTATATATATATATTTTTTGAGCATGGTAAAAAAACCTCCAAATCCCAAATTTGATGGGAATCGATTCATGGGGGCCTGAGATAGGGCTTGCAGGACATTCAAAATGACAAATAAAAGATGTGTTACAGAAAAAGTGAAGATGTTTTTGTGTTCTTGTACAAAAACAGCAACTTAAAAAAAATTGACCTACCGACCCATTTTTTTCCTATGTTACGCCAAACAAACAATTTTTTTAGGCCTAAGCACTTACTTTTCCACACTGTTGATTTGACTATCTTGCTGCCTGGCTATTTTCTTGATATGCTTGATTTGCCGTCTACTGTCCTTCAGTTCAATTTCTAAGTGTCTGGTCCTCAGGGATTCTTGTAAAACCTATTAAAACATAGAAATTGATGTGAACTCGTCATATACGTCAAACATGTACAAATTACATCTTTCAATTTCTTAATCTCTTTTATTACCTTCTAATATTATGTGATATGATTTGAGTAAAACTGGCCCTACAGGTACTGAAAGCAGCTAGGTTCAAAAAAATGCTACACTTGTCTTGAGAAATTATATGGTCCTTGTTATATTGACAATTTTATGTTTTGCCTTTTAAAAAAAATTGTGGCTAGGTCTGCAACTGTGAGTTAATTGTAGTCATTGTTCATAGGCCATGGAGTTTTCTCAACTTTTCTGTTTTGAAAGGGTTCTGTGGACGACACTTCTTGGTACTTGGACCATCGTTCACATATTTAATTTACAGCATGTGATTTGTCAAGCTACAGTTTTGTGAATTTTTGCTTACAGGCACACACATTCAAATATTCAAGTAAAATACAACCCAATTCAAAGCAAACAATGATAACTGGCAGTATCAAATCACTTATACTTTGATCAACACCAAATAGGTGGGCCTCTTGACATCGTGAATTGATACATATAGCGTGCGCATAGCTGGACACAGCACAACTGCAGGAGACGTGGCGTGCGTTGCACATGTAACATGAGCATCATTATCTACGGCGCGTGTGTAACTGGGATATGTTTACTTATTGCGGATGGAGAAAGCCTCATAATTCCCGCCTATTTAGTGTTGATCAAAGTATAATTGGTAAAGTTCAAAGAGAGATAGTACTTACATTGACACAAATTCTGTTTATTTTACAAAATCTTCCCATAGCTTTGTATCCACTGAAGCATAACAGAAAGACAGCTTACCTCAGGTATTTGTCCATCTTTGCCCGCTACACGCATTTCAGCTGTGACTCTATTCAGCCATTCGTCATTATCCTTCATGCGCTGATCTACGTCTGCCTTCCGTCCACGTAGCCGGCCTTGCCTCGCTCTGGATGCCGCAATGACACGCTCTGATTTGGACATGGTCTATGGTGAAAAAGAAAGTTTTAAAACATTTAAACATATATTTTAAATTTGTTCTTTGGGTGATTCATTCACTCTTTTTTTAGATTGGATGCCACAATGATCTCACCTGCTCTGATTTGGACATGGTGATGATGAAAAACAATATGGATTTTAAATTTAAGAATTTTTTACTTCATTAAAGGCAAGGTCACAGTTGACTGAATGCAATAGTCTAATGCCAGTGTTGCAAACCAATTAATATCATTATATTTTCATTTACATTAAGGATGGGTTATTCCGTGTATTTTCTCTTACGTGTAACGTATTCATGAATGCGTGCGTGTATCGTGTACACGTATCAAAACCAAAGGTCAACAGCATTGCCAACAGTTGAAGCTTAACCCCGGGAGCTTACCAAGTTTGTAAGTTTACATGCCCAGTAATATCCCCCGGGCATTAGATAGTAAATGAGTAAAATATTCACAAGATTTGTGTTTTTAGTCCTTTGATGCCAATTTATGGGGGTTTCTACCACCTAGCAGACAACTTTTTTCTGGCACATGTCGCTATTGTTATTGATACGATATCAATTACCCACAATTCTCTGTATGTCACTGTCCACGCACGTGATATCAATCAAATTTAGTGATGGGGGGTATGCGTGAAATCTCGCCTATTTTCAGGTTCGCCGCGCGGGGAAACACTATATTATAATAACGATCTTTTCCATTTATCGGGGATACGATTTTTAGTTATAACGCCCAACACTAAATTGACAAAACCAATAATCGCGTATGACATTATTTTACGGTTACAAGAAATCACGAAGTAAATAAACACATGTAAATTCTTTTTAGTCAAACATTACAAAAAATCATCGATTTAATATCCATAAACTAAAATATGTAACACATAAAAGGACATATCAAAGAGGTAAGTGACTTTTGTAAGACTGAACTTTGAATTTCTTCTGCGTTATATTTTTCAACACCTCCACATTCGAGCTTTGTGGCAATTTCCAAGTACATAATTGCCTTATTGTGCGTGCCTTTGAAAAGATTTGTTTCATCCGTGTACATGTTTACCACTTATTTGTTACGTGTAACGGATTATGCGTGCGAGTAACGCATCATGCGTGTAATGTGCCCACCCTTAATTTACATCTCTACACCCTGTGCGATGATACAACAAAAGTCAAAGAGGTGCTTACGGGAATATCACTAGCTGTGGAGGAAGCAGTTTTCGCACATATTTTCAAAAACCTGTTGTGCCAAGTCTTGTGTTATGTTTCTTTAAACTAACCTAACATGAATTAGGCGTAAAAAAAAAGTTTTGATTGGCGTAACATAGAAAAAAAAATAGGGTAGGGTAGGTAGGTCAGATTTTTTTTTTTTTTAAAGTCTATGTTTCACATACAAGAAAAATATACAACGCATATACAAAAACATCTTCCCTTTTTCTTTAGCACATCTTTTATTTGTCATTTTAAATGTCCTGCAACCCATATCTTGGGCCCCCATGAATCCATTCCCATAAAATTTGGGATTTGGAGGTTTTGACCATGCACAAAAAAAAATATTTAGGGTCGGCAGTAAAAATAGGGTCGGACAGGTTACGCCAGTCAAACAATTATTTTAGGCCTTAATAGATCAACTCTTTTATCCAAATATGTAGGTCCTACCAGTGCTCTATTTTAGCAGAAGGTTACTAGCAGGCATGAGAGTGCACTTTCATGAAAATCTCTGAAAAATCTTTAGAATATAATATTGTTAAAAACACCTCAAAACAAGCTGAAAATGAAGAAAATGGTGGAATTTCTAACATCAAAAACTCTGAAATCAGCAAATTTCTAACGTCAAAAACTCTGAAATCAGAGAAAAAGCTGAACAATCTCATGCCTGTATAGGAGAATCTGGACTCGCCGCCATCTTGTGTCCCTCATGGAGCAGAGTTATTGTACCGCCCAATATGCGCGGAGTTTGGCCCGATAGCCAGGCAGATCGCGTAAATCTTCACTTGACGCATAAACAGCATGTGCATTTTGTTTCACGTGCAAACTGTGTCTGTGTTTCAAGTAGCGTGCATTGCCACTTGCTCTGATCAAAATACCAGAAATTTCCCGCTAATCCGTTTTGAAGAATCTCAACGTGTGGCACACAGAGACGTAAATTACTGGGTACAATCCAAGATAGCCGCCTTCCCATAGGATTTACACAGCAGTCAAATCAAAATGGCGGCAAGTCCAGATTCCCCTATATAAGTTCCTTGGTCCTACCTTATCCGCTTGCATGGATTGCCCATACACGATTCGTAATCTCTCTAGTGTGAATTGTTTCCTGAGGATCTTCATGGTGAGATCTCTATCGGACGACTCTAGTTCCATCAACTCTTTGCGTATACTTGACCTCTGAACAAAGACATTGTGAAGTTCACCTTGTAATCTGTAGGAACAATAAAACAAGACAAAAGACTCATCAATAAACAATGTCTACATTCCGAGGATTTTCATGGTCAGATCTCGATCGGAGGTCTCTAGTTCAATCAGCTCTTTGCGTATAATTGACCTCTGGACAAAGACATTGTGTAGTTCACCTTGTATTCTGAATGAGAATAGCCAATATGCTCATAAATACTGTCTTATTTTGAAGATCTTTATAGCAAGATCTCTATCAGAGGACTCAAGGGGGCCTGTTTCATAAAGATTTGTATGTTTGATTGAATCAAGCGAACGTTTGATTTCAAACATAAATTTGCATTTGACAAATAATTTTGAAGCTATAAAAAAAGTAAGAAAATATTCCCCAAAACTATCTGAAGACAACTTAAAAAATTGTGGAAGATTTTTACCAACAATATTTTTCTAGGTTTTTTAAAGAAAAAATGACCTAAAACTTGTTTTGGTTGAACTTGAAAAGTGAGTTCTAAAATCAGAAAAACTGATGCCCTTATTAGATCTATCATTGTGAAATGTTGTATCAAAAAAGTATATTTTTATAGTTTTAAACATAAATTAATAAAAAAATTATGATACAATATTTCATAAATTTTACGGCTCCGACCTACCTTAACTCTTTCACTCCGGCAAGCCGCTCACAGCGGCTCTCAAATGGGTGCACGATTGGCCAGAATTTCTTATTGGACACATTGTTTCAAATTGCTCTAAAAATAAAACTACAAGCTCAAATTGGTTGAAAATTCGCCAGCAAGCAGTTGAAACAAAGGGCTATCTAGCACCATCATTTTTATTAGCAAAGAGAGTAACCCTGGTGCACTACAATTATAATATGCTATCATAAAGTGAGGTGTCTGTTAGCCGCTCTGAGCGGCTTGCCGTCCAAATAGGACAGATTGTTGAAATTTTATTCCGGAGTAAAAGAGTTAAACCCCATATAACATACCTTTGTATCTCATCCTCGCCAACAACATCAATACTGCGTCTTTTTGATACTTGCAGTGTCCCTGACTCATAGCTATGCAGCTTTGTCTTCAACTCGGATACCTATAGGAGAAAATACATATTGCATTTCTAGGTATTCAAATATGTGACCGTCCATCCCAAAAACAGCAGTAAATGCCAGCTCTTGACATTTTCACTTGTTTAATTATTTGCACAGACCATGTTTTAAGGATTATAATGACACCTTAATGAACTTCACACGATTTCCAGAAGTCAAGTTATGGTCCCTCAAAGGTTGTCAGGGAGCAAAACAGATAACTGAGATAAACACGTTCAAAGATCAGTAAGCCCTATATTTTCTGTTGATTGTCTTAAAAATATGCAGATTTATTATTTCACATATCCTATCATTTTCTTGAAATGAAACTTTGCTGGTATTTTGTAGTAAGCACAAGGATTGTGAATCTGTCAAAAAATCAATTTCAGCAAATTACAACCTTGACATGTATTTTCACCTGTAGCGCAAAATGAAGTTTCTGGCATTTAATGTTCATACGGGCTGGACAGCCACATATGTGGTAGAGATGATCATCTTAAAATCAATAATGATGCATCCATGTGTTCTAATATTTTGTATTGTGTGAGGGAGACTATAGCTGCCAGAGCGTTAAAAAAATGTGACGCTTCAAGTGAATTGTGATGAAAAATTCTGTAGAGTGTTACAACAAAATCTCATTGGAAACTCATGCACAGAGAATAAAATCAAAATTCTTATTGTTTTCAATTGAACAGAATCTAGGAAAAATAGGGACATAAGACTCAAACTGGTCGTCCAATAACGTAAGTTATATTGAAATGGGCTGAGCTCAGACTTGGATACACTCCCCTTCCCCCATACACAAATTAGGTTAGGGTTTTGGTTATTCACAACGTTCACTTATTTCAGTTTTATTCAGATTATATTCAAAATTACTCTCATTTTTTAGGTGATCTTTCCGAAATTGGCAATGGCGAGATGTATTTTTTCTTTTTTGTTGCTCTGGTACAAAGTCAAAATCCTTAGCGGGAACAATGCATAAGGTCTTCCGATTCTACCGAACGACCTAATTATTAATATGATAAAGTATGAGGAGTGGATTAAAGTGCACAATGCATTTCGCACGTTGAATTCTGTGAAGTGCGAATGACACTTAAAATTGTTGCCTTGTTTCTGCCAGGGATGATAAACATGTTTTAACATACATTTTCTTCACAAGTAAATTAAATTTCTGTTAAGATTATTTTGTTCAAGAAATGTGATGAAATTTATGGGTTATAATTTTCTTTTGAATACCAATGTGAACAGTGAACATTGTTTACCATATGGTTCCTAGTACTTAAAAACTGGAGTAAAAAAGCACAGCAAAAGTTCATCTCTTTTAGCCCTTTTTTCCTGTAAATTTAACTATTTCCATATCATTTTTTTTTTTCAGATACAATTACGCAAGTTTCATGTCAATTAAAATCTATTTTTTAACTTTTTGAGGGACATCTGTGAGAAAAACAAAAACAAACAAACAAATCAAATATTTTTGCAATTCAGTTAAGCCAGTGGCCCAGTGCGTTATAACACCCACCTCTGTCCTCAACTCTGCAACGATCTGTTGGTAGCGACTCACATGGAAGTCCACACTGACAATGTTGCGTTTAAGCTGAAATGAAAATAGGATATCAATATGCAAATCTGGTGTGCCACAATATATAATTGGACGGCTCTCATTGGGATGCTCATAAATGTCACAAAACATAACGATTTCTACAGCTTGAACATGGAATCATTTTTCAATAGTTGCACAATTTTAAGACCGGTGCATGTTGTAATGTTTCATGACGTTTGTGATATATATTGAAAAAGAATGGCCCAATTTATATTTCATCTTGTAGTTCCTTAAAT
>JXSR01S035444.1:6789-26105 GCA_000969725.1 Ophiothrix spiculata
GAAATTCTTTTAGGCGCTATCCAAAATGGGTGGGTTACGGTTTAAGAATAGGATTATACACTGAAAATATTACCTTTTTTTCCAGTTAAAACATGTATTTTTGACGGTTAAATCTGGTTGTAGAATAATAGTCCGCTTTCCATCAGGACGGTGGCTACACGGGCGTCAGATCTGTTCTAACTTAGAATGTGAACGGTATAGGCTTAATTATCTATATAGCGTGTCAACTTAATAGGCCTGTAGAAATTTCGAAACAAATGCAATGGTAATATGGATAAATGATACATAAGTGGACTAATCTGTTCACTTGTTTTACCCGTTATCTCACGGAATTCCATCTCACGTCAAACACCAAATTTTCCGTTAGTGATTGCTTCTGCCCGAACGAATTCGCTCATCAGCTAGGGAACGTTGGACCTAATAAACAACCTATATGACAGTGATAACACGAAAATATTATTGAACTCATTTAATTCTCCATGGCTTTGCGAATGAAATTGAACCAGTCATTTACGAAATTCGACATGAGTCATTCCAAACCATTTGTAGATATTTCAAGCCTATAACTCCTCAGTACGGCGATTTTCTGTGTGTGGCTGAATTGACTCGCGGTGTGTGGCCGAATTGACTTTTTTTACTGTGGCCGAATTGGTTTGTGGCCGAATCGACCGGCATTCCCAGGGATAACCCATGGGGCAGCTACCTTTGTCAAACTTGTTCCTGTTTTGTTCGTCTTTCGCATATTTTTCCTCTTTGTCCTGGGCACCTTTTTTGTTTTTTGTGTGGGACCCCATTGGAAATAAGTTTGTTTGAATAGCCAAACTTTATGGGTTATCCTGACATCACGACATTTAGGTGTCTGTCTTATTGTATTTTCTTTTGCTTGCTATGTTTGCATTGTAAGTCGTTTTGTCGAATAAACATGAAATGAAATGAAAATGAAAGGTTCACATTTTGACTGCTTCCACTGAGTTAAATTAAGTTGTACACAATTAAGACTTTTTAAAATGAAAATGAGGTACACAGTATACGCTTTGGGATAGTCTCACCCACAAAAATTTGACTTTATGCCTCAGACCTAATTTAATACTTTATATCTGATAATACACATTTATTTTCAGACCTTATGGGGAAACGAGCTTCGAGAAAAGATGTTGGTAAGTGATGGTAAAACTTAGACCCATTAAAGCAATACTATAAAGTGTTAAAAATGAAGCGCCCCTGTCCCCAATGACTTTTGATTTTTTTAGCTAATTGGGTTTGTTTTTGGTCGATATTAATACCCTCCAAATGATTTGACCTAAATATGCTTACTTTTAATGTTATGGCCAATTGTTGAATTAATTTCGGGATCCCGAATTTAATTCCACATGTATTAGTATAGGAAAGCATGCATGTGTTTTTATCCACTTTTCGGTGGTAAAAATATTTATTGACAAAATACCCTTGAAAACGCTTTTAGATAGCCACAATCCTTCATTTTATGCTGTTTTTGCTGTAAACCATTTTTTTATCAAAATCTTATAGTATTGCTTTAAAGTAATTTTCTTCATGCAATAAACTTGGATATATTATAGGCCTATTTCAGTGCAAACTCAAACCTGTAGTATTTTGTATTGCTTAAAGACCCGTGCTGGTTGACCAGGCCAACTTGCTGGCATTGCCTCAACATATGGAAACTAAATAAGCACTTGCAATCTTACGAAGCCCTAAGTGGTCATAAAGATTTGACCCTGTCACCTTTATTCTCTATTTCTGTTTGTCTGTAAAAGTGTCTGTGAGTTCATGGGAACCCCTGATCCTTGTAAAAATGTCAACAGTAAATTCCTTCCAATTTGTATAATTGGTTGCTGCCAAACATCTATATCCCTGGAGACTGTGGCCAACCCGGCCCTTTAAGAACAATAAGGGGATAAGAATTTTATTTTAGTATACCGGTACCGGTCATGAATGATACTGAATTAAAACGAGAACATGCTATTAATTTTATGCCTTTAGAAAAACAAACAATTTGTTTATCAAAATAGATAACTGATCACATAAGTATATAACTGTATCATGTTCTTGAAGAAAAAGGTGGGTTTGCCACTTTGGTTAATTGGGAGGGGAAAGGGGGTTTAATCCATACATTGTACACATCATACACACATCCGCTCGATTTAAGTTCAGACTTAAAAACATGTTTACTTCATGTTCGACCAATATAGGACTAACTAATTCATACCAATTACCAAACGATATGTGTAGCTTGCGATTTGTAATTTTGAAATCAATGAACTATTTAAAACTGGTTTTTAATTATTGAGAATATTGTAATTTTAAGAGTCTTACAAAAATGTAGTCCTATCTGTGTTTTTCTAAAATAATCAAGATTTGTTTTAAAGGAGCTATCACTTTTGAATAAAACTATTTTAATCAGTGATATCATGATTTGTTAGTCCTACAGTGGCAGTAACACAGAGCCAACAAGCAAGAAGCAGAAGACTCACCATGACGTCACCAATATGTCCATCATGTTCAGTGCCACAGACTCTGCAGATGCACTTGTCAAAGCTTCACAGTTAATCAAGGTTTGTGTATTTTTTAATAAAATGTATTTAGTGAAAAATAGTCCTTGAGTATTCAATACTATCTAAACCTGGCATAGGCATCATCCCCATGACCTAATCAGGGGTTCACAGCAACAAGAAAACTGGCCTGCAGGGGCTGACATTAGGCATTCATGAACCCTGCTCATGAAGTATGCAACACCATTTTCGGTGATGTCACTAACTACATTATCTGGTAAGCTCTTCCAAACATGAACTGCATTGTAGGTAAATTCTTGCCTGTGATAAATGTTCTGGACACCGGTACTGCAAGAAAATGTTATGGTATTGACAGGCTGGAATGGATGGCTCTTGCGACATATATACATGTAAGGCTAATCACAAAGATCTGCCGAGCATATGTTAGTGTGAGAAACTTGTTGTAGATGATTGTAGCTGTCATCACCTGATGTTTTTGGTGAAGAGATGAGATGTTAAGTTTCGTTTTAGCTTCATGCACATCTACACCAATAACACAAAGTGATTTCTTATCAATTGGGTCCAGCAGGCTGAGTTGTACAAATAGGTATAAAATTTTGCATTATGTAAAATTTAGTTTTATTGGCATATCTTCTGAACCGAACAACTAACCTTCATGATATTTAGTGATAATAAAATAAAAGAGTCCAGGTCACATTATAGCAATAATGATAAAAGCCCATCCCTTTGTAACATTAATTATAACCAGTGTTCCTGATAAGGCCGTGTGGTGCGCCATTGGCGTAGGAGATTTGCACAACAGGTTTGTGTCAATGTGTGAAAAAAATGCTTTTTCTTGCTTTGTTTTGTCAATTTACAGCTAGCTTGCGAATTAGGCGCAAGCACCTCTCCAACTTTGTTATAATTTGTCAAATTGGCTAAACCTCAAAAACCTTAGCAGGAACACTGATTATAACCCCTGGTCACACTGGGGATTCATTATTGCCAGGGGGGTTGTTGTTTGTGAAAAACCATTTTATTTTTTGAAACATCAAAAAAAAAAACAATTGACTGGTTCAAATCATGCTAATTGGTATATAAATTATAATATCATATATACTTGGGTTGTTGATCAACTCTCTTATATTGAGAAAGTAATAAATCTATTCATCTGGACTTACTATTTTTGTTGAGTGATGACGTTTCGCGTTCAATCCTGAACGCCTCGTCTGTCTCTGATTGTTGATTGGTAGCTGGTCATCGACCCGTGTCGAATTTATTACTTTCTCAATATTTGATCACTACCTGGATGAATGACAACCTTCATAAACGGATCAACTCTCTTGATTATTTCTTATACAATTTTATGATAGGAACACAGATTGAAGTTAATCCAGATAGAATCTCGTCCTTCCAAGTCAGACGCATCCATTTTGGAATTCCTTGTGACTGTGGCAAAAACAAGTGAATTGACCAATGAATTTGTGAATTCCTTGAAGAAAGATATGAGTAATGTAGTTATACTGCAGGAGCAAAAAGGTAAGACTTAAGCCGTGTTCAAATCGATGCACTTGAAACATTCCAAATTTAATTGTAATCAAGTAAAATTTTGTTGACCTAGTTATCATCAGTCTTGCTTTAAATGGCATCTTCAGTCACATTTATAAAGATACTAAATAAATGGCAAGTATTTTTTGTGAACTGAAGAAAGTGCTTGCAGACAGTTTTGTTGTTTGTGAATAAGACATGTCTTTAGATTAGTAATTCGCTCAAAGATTGCATTGGGGCAGCTTCAAAACTTCAGATATTATTATTCTGCTTTAATAATTGCTTATTTAAAAAAAAAAACAACGTCACATGGATTTAAACACACATAATATGATAATTATTCAATTTCAGTGCCATGGTTCCCTAAGACTTTGGAGGAGTTGAACCCATGTCTTGGTAGAGTGTTATATTCAGAACTGGAACCAAGCCATCCAGTAAGTGTATTTTTTATACAATACTTTAATTTTTCAAGAAATATGTCTCCAATTTCTCAGCAAGTTTATTGAAAAATAAAAAGGGCAAGGTTTTTATTTCAAGCTCTAGACACTTAACAAGCCTAAACAAAAAAAAAATTGTAGACTTCAGCCCATTGAGTGCTCGCTAAATATTGCAAGGGCCAATCAGGATAAAGTGCCTTGCACAAGGACACAACATGTTGACACAAACAAGGCTTGAACTCACAACCTATGGATTGTGGAATACTGTAGGTACCTTATCCACTCGGTCACACATGCTCCTTTTGTGACATGCAAATAGACTCCTTTTCCATCAGTATAATTTATGCACAATGACTGGATATGCTTTGACTGAAGACAATATGGTGTTATGAAGCTTCAGTTTTCAAATGTGGAAATAGGCCAGTATAGTTGGGACAGCTGAAAATGTGTCATAAAATGTATACGGGAATTTGCATATAATCTTGTCTGAAGAACAAGATCAACTGAATGATTATTTAGCTTTTGAATTGGATCATCTTAAGAATGTGATGAATTCTGAAGCATTTTAATTTAAATCAAAATCAGTTTAAAATATAATATCCCAAGATTGATGAAGAACTATTTTATGAATATGCCTGGTTTAGGTATTCAAACACGCCACAGAGTTGTTCATCGCGAATCAACAATGATGTATCCATGCGTCTGCGTATTTTTATCGCACGAGGGTGGCTTTAGCCACCCGAGCATGATAAAAATACGCATCGGATGCAGAGTTGCTGATTCGCAAATTATGACACACTCTGTGGCGTGTTTGAATACCTTTCAACAACGAAAATCTTCCTCAAAACGTATGAATTAAATTCTAAATGTTTTCAATTTAACAGATAGGCCTAGGCCTCATTTTCATAAAAAAATATTTAGCTTATCTGAAGCAAAGTGCTTATTTGTGAATGTTTGCTGCTTTGATGTTATCAATTTTTCCCAAGCACGGGGCCTTTGCTCGTATGTGCCCAATGCGCGATGATCAGTGTGCCGTCTTGTACTGCGTAAACACATGTTCCGTAAACGCCTCGATGTGCGGGAGACGCGCTAATTTGAATATCAACTGTGGATTCATAACAAATCATTAACGGTACGCTCCTGTATAGAAGACATAGTGACTTGTTGAAATATCATTCTATTTTCTTACAAGACCTCCTTTATGCTAGCATTAGTTTTAATATAATTATATTATAGATCTCATCTTTGTTTTATATTTCACAATGCCGTTTTCAAATCAGACAAGCAGTCGGATCAAAATGCTGTTAAGACCATAAGTATCATATCAATATGCCAATGAGGCCAAGCTGCAATCTGATCAAAAGATCTTTGAAGCTACAATGTTGACAGATGAAAAAAAAGTAAGGCCAGAATAAGTAGAGATAAATGTTTACCTCTTTTCTTGATACTCTTCATATAGTTATTTTCACTTTATGTTTTCAGGGCTACAATGATCCAGTATACAAAAAACGCAGGAAGCTTTGTCATGACATTGCTATGAACTATACATTGTAAGTATTTTATGTATGAGGTATATAGGGTTTAACAAAAAAGTAGAACGTTGATAAAATAATTCCTATTTGATAAGTTTGGCAGATTCAAAAATCAAATTAAATGATATGTGAATCACATCATTGCATTCCATGAAATATATTTAATGTGTTACAAACAGTCCAACTATATTGAATTATGTGACCTGTAAATAATATCAGTTGTGCAAAATAAGTGACAAATGAACCATATGTCGTCTTTCCCCTCCGTCAAAAAGTATGGAACTTTTCCACCTGTAATCAGACTCTCTTCACAGCAATTGCTGTGATCTGACCTTAGCACAAACTTAAAAATTGCTTTATGTAGGTGATGACCATTCATTCAAATATGGAAAAAGTATGTGTTAAATTTTTCACCAGATCGGAACACCACCTACTTGTATTTGTGTGTTTCAGTTTGATGTTGCAAGAATACCCTAGTCTTTCTTCAGAAAGTTAAAAGTTGGGTTTTTCCATAATAGTAGCATCGTAATATGGTCATTCCGATCTCAAATGTCACAAACATTACCAAAATGTTACATGATCCTGCCCTTGAATTTGAATGAGCTTGAGTTATCTTCACGGGCTGCTGCATACCTGGAAGATATCCAAAGCTCATTTGAATTGAAGGTCAAGAACATGTAACATTTTGGTAAAATTTTTGACATTTTAGATTGGAATGACCCAATATATATACTACAAGCCTTAAGAAACTGAACAATGTTACACAAATTTTCTGAATAAATTACATAGAATATTCACATTTTCACATAAACTATGGACAAATATTGTATAGTTTGTCTAAAATCTTAATTTTCAATTATGGGGTCTCATGAATGAAATACACAGGTCAATTTCAGCCAACCTTACTTTGGATTTGGTATACACCATCGCTATTAGAATATTAGAATAGGAACAAATAAAGAATTCAATTTAACACAGAGTATATGTGTTCATATCTTTGGGTGGGACTTTAAAGGTAGGTGGTATTCCGATCTGGTGAAAAATTGAACATATACTTTTTCCATATTTGAATGAAGGGTCATCAACTACATGAAGCAATTTTTAAGTTTCATTTATATAACTTGAGTCAAATTAATGCTACAGGCAAAAATGTGTTGGAGAGTGACCCATAGAAACCTATAGGATATTTATTTTTGTTAACAAAATATTCCAGTAATTCAGCATTTTTTATCATATCTCTTCAGCGAAACATAATATAGGCGTAATAATTTACATGGGAAAAATATGCACTTTCATGTGGTATCAAAACATAATAGAGGCGTAATAATTTGCATGAGAAAAATATGCACTTTCATGTTGAATCAAAATCTCCAATTTGATTTTGTAAGTGAAAGTGATCAGATTACACACCTTTTAGAATTTCTATGATTTCAATATTTAACATTTCATAGTGACAAACCTATTCCTCTGATGGAATACACGGCTGAAGAAATTGAGACCTGGAAAGCAATCATCAGCAATCTCAAGAAGCACCATCCAACCAAAGCTTGCAAAGAATTCAATGAGATCTTCCCTGATCTGTGCAAGGAATGCGACATCCGAGATGACAATATTCCACAAGTGGAGGATGTGTCGAACTTCATCAGAAGTAAGTGAACATAACACACACACTCTCCCCTCATAAAACATAGAAAACAGACACAGGCAACCAAACTTGAAATGCAGGAACTTGGACTATACTTTTCAGCTTTATTTATTATTTAAATTGTTCAATTGTACAGCTTTTTTTTATTTGTTTGTTAAATCAGCATAATTTAGGGTCTTTGGTGTAAATTTCGATAGGTTTCAGCTTTTTTCTTGGAAGGTTGAGTTCCCGGTTGAGTTTCATGCCTGTTGGGTAGGTTTGGTAAACGATTGTAGAATTTGTTAGTGTGATATTTCATTTATAACTAAACTTATGTAGAAATCAACATTATAAATATTGGATATCGAATTAAAACAATTCCCGGTTGAGTTTCATGCTTGTTGGATAGGTTTGGTAGACGTTTGTAGAATTTGTTAGTGTGATATTTCATTTATAATTATATTTATGTAGAAATCAATTTTATTATAAATATTGGATATCGAATTGAAAATTTGTCACAAAAAGTGGACCAAAATGACATTTGCCATTTTGAGACCAAGAATGTGTGAAAAACACACAGAAAATCTTGTGCTTTTGATAATGTTTGTTAATGTTTTGGTAGATATATTTACCATAAAAACAACTACATTAATTAAAAAAGGAGACAGACTGAGGGTTTTTACATCCAATCATTTTAAAAGTTGATTCATTTTTAGCATGTTGTATCAATTGAGATAATATGGATGAATGAGTTTGGTTCTAGATTGTTGAAAGTATAAGGGTAATTGAAAATAAAATGAATTCATCATCAGTATAATAATTGCGCATGAAAAAAGTATCACCATCTCATATACTTCTACCTTTTCAGAGCGTACAGGTTTCCGACTCCGTCCAGTGTCAGCTCTGCTGTCATCTCGAGATTTCCTGTCAGCTCTTGCATTCCGTGTGTTCCCTGCCACTCAGTATCTGAGACATAGCTCCAGTCCATTCTATACACCTGAGCCGTAAGTAGAACCATCCCGATGCTTAGTTTTTGCGTCAGTTCAAACCCATTTGCCCAGGCTGAGTTCTAGCCCTGCAGGTAAAACCAGACCCTCACGTTTGAGTATCGCAAATGAGGCAGAGCTCATACAGCTTTGAATGTTGAATTCATTTCAACTTGAAAAAATTTGCCATGCTTTAGAAATTTGTTGGTATCGATTATCTCAGGGACATTTAGCTTTGCCGCTATGACAATCAAAAACAACAATTTTCTTCAAAAAAATATATGCCTTACAGCGACAAAGCTATATATATTAATACACAAGTATCAAAGTATCAGAGGGGGCTGTCTATTGGAGGCAATATATTAGCTCAAGTTGTGTTCCAAATATACACAAACTGTAATGTTTGGACTGCATGAAAGTAGTAGTGAAATTTTTTTGCATGTTGAAAGAGTGCAAAATATTCAACCTGTGCATGATAACTATATGTCGTAATTGCATGTCATATATCATCATTTGAATGCAAGAAAGTCATATCTGCAATAGCTCCCATGTGTTATGTTCATGTAACACCTTGTCACTAGAATGCATCCTCAAATTTTGTCCCCCGTACGATTTTATGTCACATGAAGAACCATTTCAAGAGCCACTGATATAAGACTGGATATTTTAAAGTGTACAATGCAAATTAATGAAAAATTGCAACTATTGCACATATAACATTGTTGCAATGACATGACGAGTAGGCCAACACTGTAAGTAAAATTACTTATTTTAGGTAAGCTGATTATTTTAATACAGTACCCGTGTTGTCCAAAACAATTACTAAAAATGAGCAATAAAAAGATTGTCTTTTCTAAAATGAGTACTTTACTTCACAGTGTTTGCACCTGCACATTATCAGCAGTATATGTAATTGCATGTGCTGTGCTCGTATTCCATTTGTATCTGAAGGTGAATAGTCATTGCATGTTCCTGCAAATTTGATACATCTACATGATAAGACCTAAAAAAATGGTTTGCTTTGGCGTAACATAGAAAAAAATAGGGTAAGTAGGTCAGCCTTTTTTTTTAAATTTTCATCATAAAAACAACGACAACAACACACAAGTCCATGCCAGTTTTGGTACTTTTTCATTTTTGTTTTTGCATTTCCTACCCTAACCTTTTTATTTGTCCAGAAAATTAGTGCTAATTGAGTTATGCCAAATCAAACAATTTTTTTGGGCCCAATTGCATCACTTACACATAATGAAAAAGGTGATCAGGGTGATAATTGCACGGACTGACATCTCCATGTTACATGCATATGAAGGTTATTGTTTGCACTCATAATTATCCCTTGTTAAGAAAATAAATCTGGGATTCTCAACTAGCTCTTACGATGCACCAGATAAATAGAAAATGTAGGGTTAAGTGTCAAATGCACCTTTTTCTCAGCCTGTGTCTAATATATTTCTTTGTTTTTTAAGAGTATCAAAGCCCGGATCAGTACAAAGTGTCACATTTGGTGTGTGTGCAGCTAGCTAGTTGAGAATTTTAACCTTGATTGAAATTACATTTTCTAAGCAGCCATCACTGTAAAAATAGTGAGCCATCACTTGAATGGTCCAACCTTCAGTGTTGTAAAAGCCATCACATATTGCTGGATGTCATGGAAGTCAACTTATGCAAGTTAAACTAGTATTTCACCTCTGGATTTTTCAGGTGCCTCAAATTACACTATGTAATTGACAGCTGCATATATCGATATCTAACTCAGCTCATGTTGCAATAGGCATGTTCTTAGACTAGCATGACGTATTATAAATGTTCAAAAACATGGATGAACATAAAAATGTTTTTGTAGTTTGTGTGTCAAGTCAATTTTTAATGCACTCTAACAATTGCAATTTTGAAAATGATTCAACCCAGAGGTGCAATTACTTTATGTGGGGCAACATATTGGTCATGAGTACATACCGTAGAGTGACAGAATATGGCACGTTTTTCCAGTTTCTGTTTCACTTCATCCTGACAATGTGGCTGTGACAAATTATGATCAATTCTGATTTAAAATGAATTAATGCAACATGTATTTTAGGGTTCATATATATTGGTTTTGTGATAAATGCCATGTTTTGAAGCAAAACATGACGTGTCATATACTTGCACTCTATGGTATATTGATTCCATTGTTTTTACAAACTGCATTTCACGCAATATCATGCATGTATTGTCATTCATGTTTTCACTCATGCTTTATTAATGTTTTCTTCACCACTGCAATCAGAGATCTGTGTCATGAGCTTTTGGGGCATGCTGCACTATTAGCTAACCCAGACTTTGCTGAGTTCTCTCAGGTCAGTCAGCACGTAAAACTTATTGATTGTTAGGGCAAAAATAATATGTGACCATCCACAACAAACCTCCAGTGAAGTTGACTCCTTATCGATTTTGTTTTATAGCAGACTCAAAAATAACATAGAATAATACTTGTTTCAGCTTCATACGACACACAGAAGTGGAGTTAGGCCAAAGAAAGAAAAAGTTGTCTCAGAAACCCGCGCGCATTGCTATGTGAAAATGAATTTAGCCCGTAGAACTACGCACTGGTCTTTCTTTCTTTCTTTTTAATCGAGATTAATCTAGCGATCGACTTTCGGCCGGGTTGTTGTCATTTGCTGTTGCAATTTTATCTTGAGTTTTACATTTTATTTCAACTGTTAAGACTTCCCATAGTTAAATCGGGCATGATCGTACTTAGAAACTGGGCACTTTATACATGTAAGTTGGGCGATCAAAATTTTAGATCATAAAAACAAAACAACAAAAGAAATAGCACATACCACATAACTAATTTCTGAAAAAGGAAAAAAAATACATACCGCATAGCATTTTTGCAGATGGTTTCTGAGACTAACCTTTTTTTTTCTTGGCCTTATGATTCTTCAAAGCATGACATCAGAATACTTAAAAACAGAGAAATCTTAATTGCTTTGAAGTTTTAATTTTCCCTTTTCACATACATTAAGAAAATGTATGTTTTTGATATTTTGAAGTTGCATTTCAAATGTGCAAAAATATCAACTTTGTCAGGATCATAGATTTACAGGAGAGATACCTGACTTTGTATAACTGCCCATGTAATGGCGTCGTCAGCCATGGAGCTCGAATTGGAGGTATTTGGGTCCACTCAGTTCCTGCCAAATTCCACCCCAAATGCCGAGATTCGGTTTCGTGTAGAGACAAACTGTGCAACTTATACTTTTACACGGATGATACGCCAACCTGCACGCAAGGCTTGTGTGTCAATATTCTCACATTAACATAAGATGCGATGCATTATCATTTGATTAGCGTCAAACCAAAATACCCCCAATTTTGTCTCCATGCCAGAATAAAAATGGTGGCAAGTCTTGTATCTCCTCTGTAAATCTGTGATCAGGATATGACTTTAACTTGTATTTTATCCTATATCTAATAAGGTAAAATGCAGACTTTACTGGAGGTTTGTGGTGAACAGTTACACATTACACCATAAGGTCTAAAAAAAATGTTGTGTTGCCCTTTTCCGACCGACCCAAAATCTGGTAAAAATTGGGTCAACTTGTTTTCCTTTTTTCTTTTTTTGCAATTTTTTAACTCACAATAAATGTGTTAAATTAACAAATCTTTGGTGTCCTGTCAAAAATAACTAATAAATGATCTTGTTATGTCATCATATGACTTTAACATGCATTGTTAAGGTCCAAATCTCTTTCAAATAAAGTATAAAAAAAAGGATCCTGACCAACAGGACAACAATTTTTTCCCCAAAAGGGCAACACAACATTTTTTTTTCTTGGCTTAACTTATTGATTGTTGGACCAAGTTAAATTGGTTGTGTGTACGCCTCATGTCCCCTGACAGTTTCAAAATCCAATAATAAGGTATGTGTTTTTGTCCTTTTGATTTTTCTTTATTTGGCATGTTGATTTTTTCATGTGATTCATGATGATTTGATCTAAGCTTTTTCCATGCAAATATTTATCTTGATTGACCAATCTAATCCCGTAATACTTTACATGTATTATTTTTTTTCTAACATTCTTTGTAATTTCTCATGTATGAGCTGACATTAAAGCAACTGCCCAAAAAATTCCAAATTGAAATTAATACGTATTGATTTTTGGAAGTCTTGGGTCATTACATGAAAATAAAATTTGCGTGAACACTTAATTGAGACAAGCAGTTTATTTGAAATCATCTTAGGGCAGCATGAAAATCATTGCCGGTTTTAAAAATTCTATGCTTATTTTCGTTGAAAGAAAATACAGCAGGTAATAAAGGCGACCTTTTCCTTTTGTTTTTTGGTCTGCCCTAAGACATGGTTATTTTATTTAGCCTTATCTATTCTTAAGTACCAATTATTTATACATCACATGCAAATCCTATTATGTATGTGAGGTCAGTTTTGTAAAGCGGTAGTGCTCCTTTTAATATCATTTTGGCAAGTATGATCCACAGTCGGATCAAGGTTGTATGTGAATTTAATAGTTGTTCCCACTCTTCCTTACTGGTTTCCTCCTAGTATTTTGGTTTCCTCCTGCATCTCTTATCAAAAAAAAGTCACACACCAGAGATGTTCTTTTAATGTCTCGCAAAATGTTGGTGCCCAAATATTTTGTTAAATTTCGTTCAAATGCCAATTGAATACGCCAGTGTAAGAAAACCCCAACTCCAATAGCTCCCTTCTGTTTATTATACTTATAAAATATAAATGCATACAAATCTCTTAAAATGCTTTCATATCACTGAAATAGCATTTCCATGTCAATTTCCTAATCATAGTGTCACATTTGACCTTGTAGTTGACTTTTTAAGACATTGTTAATGTTAATTAATTGTTATAGTACTTAGTTCCTATATTTAAACAGCCAGTACAAGAAAACTCCATGAGCTCACCACTGCAACTATACACTAGAAAAATTATCTAACAATGTCTAACATACTGCAGTTATTGTCTGTTTTTCTATACAAAGACACACAGTGAGCGTGTATTGGGCCGTGACCTCTGCATCTCACTGTGTGTTGAAGGTATTCACCGCCTGGCAATTTTAGCCATAACTTTAGAAATATTTATTCAAATTTTCTATAACATAGATTTTCTTGGAGAGAATATATTTCTCCATAAAATATATTTCTCCATAATATATCTTTCTTTGACTGCAAAATTTTATTTGGAAGTGATCGATCCTGGTTTGTAAAGTAGGGGAGATTAACAAATTCTGATGACACTATCGCCCATGTATTTTCAATGGCCTGACTTCAGTGTATATTTGCTTGAGGTATCTCTTGTTTTTGTTAGGGCACCACGGGAAAACTACACTAGATATGCGCCTATAACATACACTGGGTTGTCAGTAACAGTTTCCCAAATCAAATGACCAATTTACAATCTCACTGGTCATTTCTTTCTGGTCGGTCCGCCCCTTTTTCTGAAAGACAATTTTTAGGTCCCAGTTGCTTCCGCACTGCCCGAGTTAGCCCATACAATATACAGAGCTGATTATTGATCTGTCTAATTATGATGTCTGATTTCTTGTCTACTTGGGTTATTGATTAATAACACGGGTTACTGGTCAATACGCCAGGGAAGTAGTGACGTCATAATTTATGTAAATCACCCAACAGGTGCGTTTTGGACCCAAACAAATGATCATGTCCACTAATCATACGTATTAACACAATAGGCACACGTAAACATACAATTCAGACTGATTTTTCTCGGTTGGAAGACGAATATAACGGCAGGGGTCTCGTCCTGGCTTGTAATCACAACCTTCAGCATATTAGGCTGGCATGTTTTCCCTTATTTTTGTTTTGGACGAAAGTTATGGTATAAAATTGGAGTCGGACTTTTTCTCCATAGACTTAACGTGTGGCAAAAATGGTCACGCCGTTTGTTTGGGTCCAAAACGCACGTGTTGGGTGATTAACATTAATTATGATGTCACTACTTCCCCGGCGTATAGAACCAGTTAAAGGCTGCAAAGTTCGAATTGATTTCTCCCATAGACATAACTGCAACATGAAAAAGTCAACTACAAGGTCAAATGTGACACTATGATTGGGATATAGGCATGGAAATGCGTTTTAGTGATTTGAAAGAATTTTCAGAGATTTGTATGCATTTATATTTTATAGTAGGGAGCTATTGGAGTTGGGGTTTTCTTATACTGGCATATTCAGTATTAGATTACCAGAAGAGAAGAGCATGCATGTAACAATAGATAAAACAAAATCATAGATGCTTTGATCATGGAAATAGTAGATAAGATTTCTTGATGTTTTCACAATGCCATTTTTTCATACAGGAGATTGGACTTGCATCCCTTGGCGCACCTGACGAATATATTGATAAACTTTCCACTGTAAGTAAACAATGGGCTATTTTACACAATAGATGCACACCTCATAAAGAAAAATCTTAAGTTTATCATGAAGTCCCTCCAAAATATCAATTTCATCCAATGAAATTCCCAAACATATTAAACATTTTCTTGTCAAATCATTCCTGTCACCAGGGAATATCTCAAATTCCCCCAGAATATTAACATGTGGTATGCAGTCTGAAACCCCAAATTTTTGATATAAAACATGTATGCCCCAAAGAAAGTACACAACAATTTATATATAAAAACTTTCCATTTTCATGCAAGTCTTCTTTAGGTCTAAAAAGTCATATAAAAAATCAAGCCTAAAACTTACCATTTTTAGATTAAAATATGCATATGTGTTTTGTAGGGGTGTACATGTAATGTCAGGAATAGCCCGATTAGATTTTTAAGAGCTATTTAAGTAAAGCATATAGTTTATTGTTATCTCGAATTATTTGTAGCACCCTTGGTAAAAAGAAAGGAGAGCATGAAGGGTAAAGAGCATGGGACTCGTAAAACAGAGATTCCGGGTACGAGCTCCCATTAGCCCAAGTCTTCTTGCTTCCTTGGCCAATAAACTGTAAGCCATAGTTCAGAAGTCATATTGGGGCATTGATTAAAATTTTCTTAATATTTGGTACTTGACTGTTACTACCAAACATAGAGAGCAAAAATCATCTGCAGATAAAATCCTGAAATTTTGTTCAATGCACCTTTTAGACACTTTGAGCAAGATATACCAAACAAAACATGCTGATGTTATTATCAAGTTCTTAGAAAGAGTATCATAATCTGAACAGACATGTGAAAATATGTTTAAGTCAAATTGTATGAAATTTTTTCAAACCAATGTGTGATATGATTATCAGGAATTCCATTCATAGTGATATTACTGATCTCTGTTTCTTAAGGTTTATTGGTTTACTGTAGAGTTTGGACTCTGTCAACAGACTGATGGTATGAAGGCCTATGGAGCTGGACTACTTGGATCAGTTGGCGAAATCCAGGTGAAATGCAATAACTGTATTTATTGAATTAAATTTCCTCCAAATCCTGAACATCACAATGCAACTTGTTGTTAGCACACAAGTATACCATGCATAAAGTGTGTCTTAGAAAAAAAATCAAAAACTTTGCGTGTAAAGTTGTTGGTTTTACCGAAACAGACTTCAATATAACGTTTGTTTCACATCGATCAGTAATCCAGAACAACACTTGGATGTAAAATTTTCTGGTCCAATTTCAAACACTTAAAAGGTCAAAAAATGGCCGCAGGTCATCTGATGTCATTGCAAGATTATGGCCATAAGCCTTTACCTCACATTGACCAAACTTTAAACCGTGGTCCCACTTGGACCAAACACTCACCAGTAAGATGATCATATTTGGATAATACAATTTTCTGCTGAAATCCTTTACAAACCACCATCAGGTGAGACGTGTGGTTTGCGAACCAACTTGTAATACTAGTCCATCCAGATGGACCTTGCAAGCGAACGCGAAGCCTACGGCGCTCGTTTGTGAGGTCCATCTAGATGACTATGTAATACTGGCAAATATCTTTCTAAATTTCCTAAATATTGCATAAGATAAATGATGTAAGATCAAATCTCCCTAAAACATAACAACGTCACCAACATAAAATTCCTGTTCTACACCTAGATTAGTCTCTTGAAACTTGATTCCTGGTTTGGCATAACATTTTTTAGGGTACAATGATGCATTTATTTCATTTGACAATTTTCATTTCATGCCAAAATCAACACCTAAATGTACGATCAAAGACTCAAATCCACATCTGATAGTTATTTGCTTTTTTTTTTAAGAAACAAGCATATTTCTGCTAATTATAGCATCAATCACTACATAGCCAGGGAAAATATCAATTCATGAAAATAATGAACTTTTTGAGCTTCTTGACCACCATAATGGTTGGAATTTCATAACACAGACAGATGACAGTATACCAGTTCAAGGGCTTTAAAAATATTACTAATAATTCAGAGTTTGGCATTAAAGATAGAAGCTGCTCAGATTTCTGATTTGTACACAAAATGTTTTGAAAAAGTTGTAAATGACCCAAGTAGATAAATAATGATGAGTAAGATGTGTAGATGAATGGATGATAAAACATATGATGTAATCATATGCTGTACAATGTCAATCAGATGTTGGCCATAATAGTAACCTAATGTGTATTGCTTGTATTTCAAAAGTTAGAAAAATATAAACCTCTTAGTTTGTTTTGGTTTGATAAATCAAATACTGAATTTCAAGTTATTTTATAGTAGTATAATTTCCCGGGAGGTGTACTTAGTACAAAACTTATTACGCGGATGTGTCTCCAACATGTGATAGCAAAATCAGGCTAGTTGGTATGGGTCCTTTTTCTTTGCAAAATGTGGTATTTTGATGGGTCAAATTTTCTAAAATTTGCGCCAAAATTATGCAAATCTTGGAACCTTTTCAAATTTTTGAACTAAAGTCAGAAAATTTGCGCAAAATTAGTAGCCTAAATTTTTCGGAGAAAAATTCAATTTTGTATGAATTTGACTCAAAATTTGGGCGATTTGGTATATGGATGGCCTCCTTTTCTTGAATATTGGTGTCTTTATGGGTAGAACTTCAAATTTCCAAGTGGCACACCCCTAGCGCAAAACCAAAGTTGAGTAAGATTGTATTAATTGCCAAAATGTCATCTTTTTTCACTTATTTTCCAGCATTTTTTGACCGGGAAGGCAGAGATCAAACCATTTGATCCTGACATTGCACAGAATGCTACTTATCCATTTGATGGTTTTCAAACTCTCTACTTTGTAGCCAAGAGCTTCCTAGATGCACTCAGAAAATTCAGGTAAAGTTAATAGAGCCTAGTCTTGATTGCTTCTGCTGTTTTCAAGATTTTTAAATTCAAATTAAATTTTGAATTTTTAAAAAGTATTTAAATATATTTCTAATTTTTTTCACATTAGCACCATATATGAATATCTTACAGCTGAAACACGTTGGGTTTTTTGGAAGGTAAACATGATAAAGTGAAAATGTGTCTATAAGTAAGAATCAGTATAGTAAGATCACATGGTTAAAGCCACTGGCGTGCCCAAAGGGGGGGGGGGCAGGGGGGCACGTGCCCCTCCAGTTTGGTAAGTCAGTCGGGGGAAAAGGCCCATTCGGGGATTTTGACACAAAAAAGATAGAAAAGAAAGGGGAGGAGAGAAAAAAATCAAAAGGAAAGAGAAGAAAAATAGTTTTTAATGTTTTGAAAATCATTCAAAAACTTGCTGTGGGCTTGTGAGACCTTGAATTTCCCTTTGTTTTTGATAATTTAAATGTGAAAAAGCAAAAAATGTGCGCGCTTCGCGCGGAATTTCAGGTATTATGTCAATATTCGCATATCAACAAAATCTTAAAAATATCACATTTTAGCCTTCCACCGCTACTGGTCTTTCAGGGGAAACTGATGGTTGTGCCCCCCCAATCAAAAAATTCTGGGCGCATGATTTATAAATTACAAATGATCATAATAATGATTTTATTATAATCGCAATTAAGAAGACCATAATTTTGAATTTCAAATTATCAGTTCGTTATGTGAGTGAAAGAAATTTGTATCTGCAATGGCTGCCTTTAGTTATATTTATTAAACACCTTGTCACTAGAATGTGAAAAATCTCCAAAATGTCCTTGCCATATGTGACCTGCTCAAACGAAACCCGGACAAAGTCAGGAAAAATTTTTTTTTTCTGATTTGCCCAAATACAAGCTTTAAAATAATGTATCACATTGCTCAACCTTCAATATTTCCCTTCAGAATTCCTTTATTTTTATTGATTTGTGGCATGTTATTTGGGCTGTAACTCCATAAGTGCTCTGGCGACTTTGTCCGGGTTTATAGGGTGATTCACTTAAGTATATACCACCTCGTTTCGCGTTATACTGCCCTCAGCTCTTTTTCCTTAAAATTAACGTGAGTGGCGTGTATGCACGTGTGTAATAGAAAGATCGCCGTACAGAATATTGAAAGATTCATGTAAATTGGAGCAATATTAAGCTTTTTACAGTGATTTTTGCCAAAGAGTCTAAATAAGTTCCTCTTGAGGCTAACTAACCTAATAAGACATAAGACATAAGACATAATTTATTTCTTTCCACATACATGTAAATACAGTGTGTACACAATTATAAACATTATGGCACATTAACTTAATATAAACATTGTGGAAGAGAGCAAGAAAATAAGCCAAAGGCTTGTCAAGTTCTTGTCTCCAGTACAGAATAATATGA
>JXSR01S035446.1:30092-52914 GCA_000969725.1 Ophiothrix spiculata
TTAAAATTACACCTCGATGAATTTCACACGATTTACAGATATCAAGTTATGGTCCGTCAAAGGTTGTCAGGGAGTAAAACGTATAACTGAGATAAACGCATTCAAAGATTAGTAAGCCCTATTTTTCTGTTGATCGTCTTAAGAATAAGGCACTTTATTTCACATTTCACATTATTTTCTTGAAATGAAACTTTGCTGGTATTTTGTAGTAAGCACTAGGATTGTGAATCTGCCAAAAAATCAATTTTGGCAAATAATGACATTGACATGTATTTCCACCTGTAGCGCAAAATGAAGTTTCTGGCATTTACTGCTCATACGGGCTGGAAGGTCACATATAGGGTACTTTAAAAAATAACTGAGTTATTATACATGGACACATGAAACATTGTAAAGTGCTTGAGACGTAATGCAACTTACAAGAAATAATGATGAATTAGACTTCTGCACTACAGTTTTTTTTACGTACCTCAAGTTTATATTTTCACAATGGTGATTGATGTTAACTTACTTTATTGACAATTGAATTCCGGAATGTAACAGTGACCCAAATTCAAAACTGTTGATTTTGAGAAAAAAATCATTATTTATTTTAATCTTGCTAGCAAGGTATATTGATGAGTCAAATACCGATTCGAAATATTATTTTTCAAAAGATGTACCGTTTTGAATTAACGATAGATTGCGCTGCGCCATGCCACTCAATCCTTTTGGTTTTTAATATACTTATTATATTGTTTTTCAGTCAGTGATATTTATATAATATTAATTTACTTTAAAAAAACATGTGTCTTCAAAATTTGATAAGTACTTATTTTGTAATAAACACAAAATATTGAAATGATTTCTGTTCTTGTTTATTGCATATGCTGCATTTCTGTGGTCCAATTTGCATATGAAATCAGACGGGATTTTTTTAGAGTCTAATTTCCTTTTAAATGTTATTTGTTGTTCTTCCAAAAGATTTAAAGTCAGCCATTCTTCAATTTGTTTAAATTTGTATTTTTTAAGATTTGAATAATATTAGGAATAATAAACTTCTTACAACTACGGGCGCAGCTTCGCAAAACCAAAGGACGTATTAAAATAGTAAAACATGCTCCAATAATCGTTACTATTAACATCAACACTATATTTTATCCGTATAATTGTTACGATAAATTAAGTGTTGATATTAATAGTAATTCAAGAAAACTCATTCAACACGAGTACATAAAACTAACCCTAACCCTAACCCTAACCCTAACCCTAATTTTGCTCTGTTGCTTATCTCTTCTTATTTGTCGATATGTTTAGAACGAGTTTTTAATCAAAACACACACTGTCAAGAAATTAATTAGGGAACTCACCGTGCATATCTAAGCTATAGATAAGAAGAGTCTAACAAGCTTGCCATTAATATTCATGACAAGGAGACCTGTTGCAATCAAATGATTTATTCAAATATTTCGAGAAATGCACAGCTTAAATGTGACTGCACCTGGGATGCTGTTATACTTTCAGTCAGCTTATTATTCATGTACTGTGCACAGGGGTAATCTATGTATGTCTAGCGAAATATCAAATTACATACAATCTGGATAGTATGAGATTTTGTCGCTTATAAGCATGTCTACTAATGGCAAATTTGATCGTTTCGTCAGGTTTATCAGGAATTACAACTTTAGTTAACGATAAAATTTTATATTCAAAGGAAGATGTATTTTTATCAACTTGACTTGTATAATAAGAATATAGATGTTTTTTTTTCATGTTCATGAGTTATATGTACAAACGTTCGATCCAATTTGTATTGAAGAAAAACTAAATTAAACAGTTACCATTAGTATTCTCAACTAGTGGTTTTTGCGCAGACACCTAATTGGTCGAAATTGGAGCAAGCTCAAAACCCCCTTGAGGGAATCCTCATAATCATACCAATATGACACTTTTTATGTGTTAAATCAAAGTTTATAATAACAGGAATAACAATTAACCGTTGCCCTGAATATGATGACCAAGACATTTTGCAAGCAGTCATTTTGTTTCAAAGACATAAGAGTGGTTTAGTTTATATGTAGTCTTGTGTGGACTGGCGGCTGTATACGAGGGTCATTCAAAAAGTTCTACCTGTTGTATCATAACTTTTATTATGTTAAAGGTAGCTACTTGAAAATTAACATAAATATAGCTCAGAATATTGTAAAAATCATATCAATACCTTTTCTAAATTTTTGCAGGTGATCAGAAAACCACAGTAACATTTGGTACACCGGAAACGGTGAAATATCATATGACATTGCACCTGAAATTACATGTGCAGCTAATGTATGAATAACCATCTGTATACCCAAAAATCATGGAAGTTATTGAACAAAATTGGAATGAAAGTGAACCTAATAGTCCAACAAGTCATATGCAACTGATAAAGTAAACTTGTTACTGATAGAAATTACCCAGAATCCCAATATTTGAAAAGGTGTCTGGTATCCTCTTAGGTTACGAATATTAGCATAGCATGCTTCTCTATGACCTGACTTAGTGCGTTTTTTTTTATGTCAAAAACAACTTTTAAAGATGATACACCACCATTTTCGGTCAAAACGTCAAATGTAGTTTCCTTTATGATGTACTATGAAAATTTCTTCAAAAATAAAGCTTCATAATGTCACTATTTTACATCTTGTTTTGTTAAAGTCAGTTTCTTCCTAAACTGTATCTTTAGTGATTTTGATTTTTCTGCATGGGCTATTTGTTATTTTTTATTGTAGTGCTTGTTGGTGTCCATTATTTTCAGTTTAGGTCAATTTTTTAATCATCCCGTACAATTGTATGTCCATTCTTATGCTTTACATAATTGTTATTGTATAGCAATACTACATGGCTATATTATGACCTTTTTAATTCACTGTACCTGAGCCAGTTTTAAAAATAATGCACATATTTTGACCGTTTCCGGTGTACCAAATCTTACCGTGGTTTTCAGGACACTTGCACAAATCTAGAAAAGGTATTAATTAGATATTTTGATCATATGTAGATGACATTCTAAGCTATATTTGTACTAATTTTAAAGTAGCTATCTTCAACAAAACAAAAGTTATGATATAACAGGTAGAACTTTTTGAATGACCCTCGTACATTGGGTAAACTAAGCGTTCCCTGTGTACTAGACTGAAAGAACATCATTCTAGGGAAGAATCCCCTATCAAGATCCACACCTATATTGGACATTATATGCCCCCTGAAAATACTCAGATCATAGAAAAAGACCCTAATTGGTTTACCAGGGGCGTCAGAGAAGCAGCACACATAAGGATCAACAGAGACGGTGGTCGACACCAGCTTCAAGCGTATACGACTATCTTTTGAGACGTTTGGCCGATCAAGATTAGGTCAGCGTTTCTAGTTTTTCACAATAGCGCCCCAGCTCTTCGGGTTGAAAAAGGTCTAGCGTCATTGTGGATCGAAAGCTCCCCAAGGTGAGCATACTTTTATGTTGTGAGAAAGAAATAAGCACTATATTCAGTCATTATATACTTTACGTTTCTACATAAGCACATATTACTCCGATGAAATATGTTAGGCGTAATGCGTTAAATATATCCTTACAGCGACAATCGTGATGTGATGTTAGTAGATAACATTAAGGTGGCTGGTTCATGATAGATCTGACTAAAATGTTCTGGTAAAAATCACCATGAATAATATTTCACCAATGTAGAACCGATATGTGAAATAAAAGTCAGGGGTCACCCAACTCTTTCTTCAATGCGAGTTATTTTAAAAATAGCAATTTTTGGAGCTTTTATAGGGAAAAAATAGCACAGGGGTTTATGGGAAATGTGGCAAAAGTTACTATATATAGTGATGATTCAAAAACTTCCCACTAAACTTTTGTGTCAAATTTTTCACATAAAAGTATGTTCTTTTAATCAACAAAATAAAAAATTGGGGTCACCGACCTATTTTTCACGAAAATTAGAAAATATGACAATATTTGGCTTCAAAACACTATTCCGCATATACTGCTGTGTTGTTGCACTTGCGAAATCAAAATCAGTGCTTACGCTAAGATCAGACCTTAAACCTTATTCCAATGATAACCCTCACTAAAATGTCAGGTTTTTTTTCCTCCTGGTACATGAAATAAATTGTTAACCCATTTTGCGAATATATATCCTATGCCAATAAAACTTTCTTACAACGAAATCCTCAAAATAAAGTAGCAAAGTATTCTTTGATAGTAGTAACAAGGCTCATGTGCTAGGTAACACATTAAGGTGATAAATCACAGCACTGCATGCATGATATGGTCGCATGATTACTCAAAACCCCTCATGCGACCTGCCCAGTAACAATGTCAAGGAACTCGTGTTATTCATTATGTCCAACTCAATTTTTGGCAATTTTTAGTTAACACATTTTTTTATTGTAAGATACATTAAATTTGATTATCTGGATAACAAATAATTGAGATATAAACACCATTTTTTAGCATGATGTTAACAAATTAGATACGTAACTATGACGTAAATCAATAAAGATAATACAAGTTTCATTTAAACAGAAGTTAGATAGTTTTACCAAATTAAAGTTAACAATAAAGAACAATAAGTTAATTAGGTAAAGCTATTTAATTCCACAAAATCCGCTGTAAAGTTTCTGTTAATTGATGATTTTTTTTCAGTTTATGGAAATGCTTTCTAAAATATATTTTAACTACATTAAAATGGCCAAAACATTTAACAGCATAAAATTAGCAAAGTCATATCTTTGAAGTTCTAATGTGAAATACACTAAATTGGTGCTCAATATTATAAAAAAAAACAATTTAATTAATTTTGATAAATATTAATGTTTTGGTTTGTGACACGGTTTTTTTTAAAAACAGTTTCATTGCTATAATTATAATTTGAGCAAATAGGTTTAGCTTACATATACATTGTGATATGTGTAAGGTGATTCGATTTTCCCTATCTCATTTAAAACACACAATGTAACAAAAATAATTGATTTAGTAACTGTGCAAATTTATTTAAGTTATTAGATAAAATACGATAAATTTTGTTGAAAAGGTGGTAGAGTTACGCAATCTGTTATTTTGTAATCAAATAGATCATATCTCGTTTTAAGAAGAACATTGAGGGTTGTAACATTTTCTTTTATCTATTGAAAAGTAAAAAGAACTTTCAAATTTGGATAGAAGTTTTGCTACTCTTTGCTTTTTCATTATTATTCTTATATTGAAATAGATACCTGTTGCTGTAAATATACATGTATATATTAGGCGTTAAAATTAAATGAATCGGGAATTTCCGATTAAACAATGTGATTACATTTAGTACTTGAAACATGTATTTGTAATTCGTATAGTTATCAACTTCTTAAGTTTACACACACAATAATAAGGTGTGTAAAAACCAAAATAAAATTTAATAACACGAAACTTGGATGGAATATAAGATGGTGTCGATTTCACTCATGTCAGCCAATGGCATATTGTTTCTTTTTTAATCCATTACGATCATAACAAAACGATGTTTAGCTAAATTTTCTCAGGTGGATCTGTATGAATGAACAACCTAGATAACATTCTGCTGTTTCAACTGTGGGTGCGTGGGATATGTGAAGTGCACTATACTCCATTTTCAGAAACATAAAATAAATGTTCAGGGGGAGGGGGTTTACCACCCTATCGGATGACCTAAGGGTTTTTGTGTATTTGTAAGGCCATCATTTGCGGTCAATTTAGCGAAAACTAATGAAGATACCACCTTAAGCTTTAGGGGTTGGGGTCAGGGTGTCCCGTCAAAGTCTGAAGGTAAGGGGGTGGTTGCCACCTTTGAAAATTTTAAGTCGCCATTTTGAAAATTATTTACGGGTATGGACTTCAAACTTATATAACATCTTAGAAACATCATTCTTCTTCTTTAGAAGCAAAAAACAGGGTAAAATATCGATATTTAGAACTTTGGCAGCAAAATACTTATTTTTTCGGCCGTTTTTGCCGAAAATCGTTATTTTTTGACTCAAAAGTACTTATGACGTAAGTACGTAACGCCTTGACCGATTTTTATGACTTTGGTATCAATGGAAAGAGGAGACCCTACTCTATACTATGGCACAAAATAACTTAACTTTTGCCTGTTAAATTTCATGTTCATTCATTTTAACCCCCCCCCCTCCTTGGTAACAAACTTTTACAAAATACGTTGGTAAGACAAGGGTAAAATTACGTCTAGAATGTCGTACTGAACACCATAAGTGTCTGCAAATGTATATTTGAAGTCGAATGTTGACATTTGACTCGGTAACATACTCGGTAATACCTTTGTCCTTGGCTATCATTATATTCAACAAAATCGGTCACCCTGACGCCTTTTACTGTCTTTGATTTGTTCATTTTCACAAAAAGGGTCTTGTCACCACATTTAAATCCATCAACAGTAGCCTTGGTTCAAGGCTGTGCTGGCATTTATTTAAACAGAATAAAACAAAAGACTAAATGAACCCAATTCTTATTAAAACCAAGCTAATGCCTTCATTGGCATACCCTGGTATCACTTTTAATCACGACATCACTTGGCCCTAGACTGCAGACATGGTATATTATTAGCCTGATCACATTTTCTTCCTACCCTCAGCACAACGAGATGGTGACATTGACAAACTTGCTTTAGGGGATATAAACACATGTCTTTTTAATATTGTGACTTTGGTTGGGAATAGCACAAAAATAGAGCATATAATTTAAAAATGATATAGGCCTATCAATGACACATTTGTTTTCCTCTAGGAACAATGACCATTCAATCCATCTATGATTCAATGTTATCACTGACTCTAATATGATGCTAGATCTAGGCTGCACAATCAGACACCTGTGATCAGACACATATTGGATGTGTACATTTTAATATTATTCATTCGAAAACTAAATTTAGAAAAAGTGAGAAAAATGCAAAAAGGAAAATAGATATAGCTTTTGACCAAAGTATTTTACCAAACTTTTTAGACTATGATAATAAAAAAGGACAGCAGAAGTGAAAGTTGTTATTCGAAGACTTGCAGCAAGTCTAATCAACAGTAAATGCAGCAAAGTTCTCTTTGTGCTACAGGTAAAAAATCATGAATATGTCATATTTTCACGATTTTTTTTTTCAGATTCTTTATCATATTTGTGATGGCTCACCGAAAGGGGGGACTTTGCAGATGATATCAATTTTGATTTTATCATTTCATCTTTTACAGCATTTCCTAAGCTTTAAAATGACATCTTACTTGTTGAAATTGACCAAGGCGATCAAATTTCACAACAGAAAATCTGTTGGAAATTCTTATTATTTTCTTTCTTTTTTTGCTGCTTATTTTCATCAGTTTCTAGGAAAGTGTTCTGTCGCAAAGTCCCTCTTATGATTGCTTCAAAACACTTACAAGTTAATAACCGGAAATTTGAAAGTGTTTGGAGGACCATCAACAGAAAACATAGGGCTTGCTGATCTTTGAACGTGTTTATCTCAGTTTCGCCTTTTACCATTGACTAACCATAACCTAACTTATGAAAGTCGAGTACAGTTCAATGCAGTACCATTTTAACCCTTTTATCTTGGTCTTTGCAAATGTTTGAAAAAGTTAAAACTGACAAGGGTTTGCATTTACGGCTAGTTCGATATAAACGATTATTTTATGTTTCTGAAAACGGAGAATATTGTACTACACACACAACCACATCATAAATTGAAACAACATAACGCTATCCAGTTTTTGTCATTCATACAGATACGTTTGAGCAAATATAACTAAACATATTGCATCACTTTTCGTTTTTCATGATCGTAATTAATCAGAAAAAGGAATAGTATGACGTTGTCTGACATGAGTGAAATCGACACGATCTGATATTATCATCCAAGTTTCGTGTAATTAAATTCTATTTCGCTTTTTACACACCTTACTATTGTTTGTGTAAACGTAAGAAGCGGATTGTCATGACTATGCCCCAAAACATGTCTCATGAATCCCAAATGTAATCACAATGTTTGCACTGGAATTCACAACTCACTTCATAGAAAGAATGCCGATTATAAGCATTTCTATTGCAACAGGTCTCTTTTTCAACATGCCAAGAAAGATAATAACGAACCTTTATTGCATCTGTTCTAATTAACTTATATAGATTTGCACAGTTACATGTAGCTAATCAATCATTTTTGTCACGTTGTGTGGGACAGGGAAAAATCAAATTATCTTACACATTTTATATAAAAACATGCTGACATTCTGTGCTCCACGCAAATCTAATCTATTGAGAAAATCAGACGCTTTAATTGAATCAACAAGGTGTGAAAGCCCTTGTAGAACACTAAACATAGACCAACAAAAAACCTGTAAAATTTATGTTGTATATAGAGATTTTGACCCATTTCCTTATATGCAACATTGATAATGACTCAGAGACTCCTATCCATGTTACACCTTGTTGTTGATGTCAAACTTGTTTCAAATGAGTTGCTGTATTATTTTTTTAAATCAGACAATTTATCTCTAAAATACCCGTGCCAAAAACAAATCTGTTTAAAAGAAATGTCCCTTTCGAAATTTACTTCCAAAATTGAGTATGTAATTTGTGTAATGCATTTCTTCTCGGAACATTTTCAAATATGTAACATATCACCATAATTTATAGCGTGTAACTGTGAAAACAACACAAGGTCAAAAACAATGTGACCGGACAAGTCGCATGTGGTCTTAGAGGTTTTAAGTGATCATGCAACCCTGCCATGCATACAGTGCTACGATTTATAACCCGAAAGTGCATTATTGAACACGTGATTCTTAGACGATTGTTTCTAGCAAATGCGTGTAAAATAAACCAGCTCACCTTGGCAATGTTAGTTTTTAATTGTAAACCTTATTTATACATATTTAATGTTTTAAGGACATTTATAAGTGTTGAAGTGTTTTATGTGATTGCCACCAATGATACCTGATATTTGTTAAAGTAAGATGGATATGCATTTTAACGTGTTATTCTGTTCAACTTTTGCACTCAGTTTAAAGTTAAGATACTTAGAAGTATCAAACTTTACTGTCACACGGAAGCTTAGATTTATCGAAAGCCTTTATTCATTATCAAACAATACACCATCCGTGCTAGGTAAAGCAGTTATTCATCATTGGATTTAAATATTCAAAAATTAACAGAAATATAGAAATTTAAACTGATATGATAAATAGGTGTATTTTGTGAGGGATGCACATAGATAAACATACCTATCCGTACAATTCGTCCGAAAAATAACAACCTCAGAGTTTGCAGTTTTTCTTCTGCCTCTGAGAGAAAACAAGAAGCAATCTGAGGGTTAAACCTCACCAAATGAATTTTAGCGGTTAAGGTCAATCAGTTTAAAGTAAATCATATACATGCTGGAATAGGATCCTGCATCTTTAAAAGCATTTTTTGAGGTTGGGTCTTGACTCCGCCCTTTAATCAACGTTGGGGAGACCTTGATCACTTTTAATTATATACTTAATCACTGTTAATTACAATTGGATTGTGTAACTTCTGTCAAGTTTTGAATATGCTAATATTAATGTATATTGGCCTATAAACTTTAATGCAAGAAATATATTGTATCTTTATGTACGTGCTTAATAATCATGATAATTTCAAATGTAATCTAACCCGATTTTGTCAGGAATATTGATTAAATGACTAAAACAGTCAAACTAATAACAAGGCAGTACGCGTCAAAGCAATATCCGTATTTTAACTAAAGGGTATCCTTGTGGCATTTACTTGTGCAGTTTTTATTGCAGACCGCTGTTCCTATGAGACGCATTGAACGGATTTAGTGTTTATGCTATCCGCTTAAGTAAATAGGCCTCCTAAAGCGTGTTTTTATTTCATAAGAAATTTACTTTCATAATAGAAACCTAAATTTCAAAAAATGAAACCCTGTTTTACCTGGAGGAGTGCAGGAAATAAAAGTTACAATATGAATAGTTTCTAAAATGAAGTATTCATATTTTGTTAGTTGGCCATTGCTATATTTGATGAAATCTAGTATCCGAATTTAACAAATCAAGGCATCAAACATCAGTGGCGTTCTTAAAGGCCCAAACACCAGTTTGGTAAGTCAGTTGGGGGCAAAGGGCCTCTCGAGGATCTAAAAAGAAAGGGGAGGAGAGAACAAAATCAAATGAAAAATAGATTTATGTTTTGAAAGTCGTTGGAAAACTTGATGCGCGCTTGTCAGACTTTTGTTATTGCTTATCGCTTAAAAAATAGGGTGTAATTTTTTTGTTTTTAGTTCTATGTCATTCGGGTGAAACTGTTGGTTGTGCCCCACCACTCAAAAAACCATGGTCACGCCACTGTCGAACATGACATTTTAAAGTGCTTTCCATGCAGTATGCATCAAAACAAAAGCGACCGTTTGCACTCACCGACATCCTCATGACATTTATTTTGCTGAATTGTATATATATAAAAGCTCAAGTGTCTCCTAAGGGACATATAGAAAGGTTTTGATTTTCATGATATTCACTTAAATAAATACTACATACTTTAAGAGTGTTTTATTTTATCGAATAAAGATACGATGAAGAGTGTTGATATCGTAAAATTGAAAATGCGTGTTACCATCAGTGAAACACTATATAACAAAAATATATTAGTATAAATACATAGTAGTTAGACTATTGTTTTAATATAAAAATACCGATCGGACACCGGACGGTGACCGACCGGTGTGTAGACGGTGTCTGTGCTGAGACCAGGCAGTTTTCATGATCCGTAGCAACGCCGCAAGCATTCACCAGTGTCATACCGATGTAATTGAATCCGGCTTTGCGGTGTTGCAGCTTCCTTTCGATTACCAGACACCAGTTGGCGACCGATGGTTATGTGACCATAGCAATAGAATAAGAAGGTACCTTAAAAATGGTCAAAATGCATGGATACCAAATCACATAACTTTGCGGCGAGGTTACGATGTGTCTACGGCATCATACCTGGTGGGCACCAATCGGACACTGGCCGATGACCGACCGGTGTCCGTGCTGTTAATCTACTGATGTATCGCTCGTCACCAGGAGACCAAAACAATAATTACAAATGTTATCTTTACGTTTGTCTTTCAGCGCTATACCTTCAATCATCAGTGTCTTTAATAACAGGTTACCGTACTACTAAAATAAATGTGATTTCTTTCCGGCTTTAAATAAATCATTTAAATTTAATGAGATTCCTCTCTTACACTAGACGTTTGTATTGGATCTATTAAAATAAACGATATAAGCTTATATAAATATTTGATACCCTGGGGTACATCTCACAACTTAAGAAAATAAAAAGAAATACTATCCCTGTTATATTTGTTTATTCTAAGATCAAATTTATTTTCCCACTAGGTTGATTGAACAGATTTTTTTTGGATGGGGTTGGGGGAGGGGGGGTTATGGGTGTGGGTTGGGGCGTCGCAAATTCGACAATGTACCAAACAGGTCCTGAAACGGAACCCCAAACCCCCAAACACCATCCTAAAGGTCATTTTTTTTTAATTTTTGATACAAGGTCGTGCTCTTTGGCTCTGGTATAAAGAATATCACAATTGTTGGCAGACAGAAGGAATAGAGCTAGATATTCTAGATTATGCAAAAAAAAACATTGACAAAAGATTTTAATTGGCAGGTACATATTCAACGTAAAACTTTTATGGATAACCCCGAAAATAGTTGTTGCCCAATTGTGCTTCCGCTTTTATTGAGATGCATCTTTCCTCGCCAAAAGAACGAAAGCAATTTTACATGTTTACATAATATGTGTCTTTCGTCGTTATCGTCAATCGACAGTTCCCGTGTAATTTTAGGCAACCGTACTATTGAAAAATATATTTTTTTTTTTTTGAAAAGTTTTTATCGGATGCATTATACATTATAAATAATAAAACTATCATGAATATTTGATACAATGATGTTGAACATCTTACAAAAGTTAAAGAAATACACCGAATGGATAGAACATCTGAATTATGCATATTTATACGTTTACTTCTTCAAATATCATTTTTCATGGCACTTGCACTGACAGTCATATTATTGTCTTCCAGGTGATATCGTGACTTTCCGCTAGTAAACGGTTTTTTTCCCATACATTCTACTTCTCATTAATTTACTTGTACTATCAATCGTCACTGCTCAATTGTTTTTGTTAGTTTCTGTACTTTTTCGGTGACCCGTTGTCTAAAAACAACATGTACATGTACAATTTACATCAATTCTCATTTTGTCCAGCTATCAAAACGAACCGTCAATGGTGTCTGCTGAGATTCCCCTCACTAAAGTTTGACCTTGAAAGGGAATGCACTAATTTATACATCAGTTTGAGAGAAGGTAATTAGACAAAATTACTTCTTAATTATCATGACACCCCATAGCCATGTCCTTATGTGAAGAGTTGACTTGCAAAACAGCTTACTTTCATTTTACACTTTTCGAGAAAAGGGTGAAAACTGCTAGGACATCAATATGTGTCGCGAAGTTAATGTTAATGATTTGAGTAATTCTGTAAAAAAAATGTCTTTATTGATAAAGTGTAATTTTGTTTAGATAAATCGTCAAATATTTTCATAATAATTGGCTTTTTTTTTTGGTTGAAAATTGACGTATACGCGTAAGCCAAGACATCATATTTCAACCTAAGTTTAACCAAAGAATCCCTACACTAGGAACACAGAATGACCATAAAAGGTAACTTTTGATCATACTGCACCAGACATGATCAGAAACACCAATTTGTATAGACTTTTTATGGACAAGGTCGTCCAGAGGAAGTCAATATGGTCACAAGTAAAGAAGTTGTTGACCATATATAATCACAAATGATCAGAATATGTCTTGAAGAATTTAACACTTAAGTAAATTTGTTTACCTAGTAGAGCAATGCACTTTGTTAGATTTCATTAGCCACATGATTGCAACAGAGATAAGAAGGTAATTGCTTTAGTCACAGTGAATGGTCGCATATAACACATATCTTGTCAAATTATTTTAGCTTATATAAATCTACCATTTCAGCTCTAATTGACTTTAATTTCAGTTTGAATATTATTTACACTTACACACTCTATGATTTTATGGTCTTTGTCTTGACTTGAATGATCAACAAATTCCTTATGGTCATTTATAGACACAATATTCTTCTTGTCTGATCACCTCTCATTATCTATGATCAAAAAGATACCTTTTATGATCATTCTCTGTTCCTAGTGCTATATACCAAATTTTGAAATGTTTGCAAAATTTATTTTTTAATTCTTCATTAGGTTGCGCTGTACTTTATTAAATTTAAATTTATTTAAAAAACTGGATATTTTTTTTTACATCTTTTGCAGTCATTTTGATGATTGGGGTTAGGAGCCTGTTAGGGTAGGTCGTCAAAGTTCGGGTGCAGGTGGTGAGGCCCCGGAAAATCAAGTCGCCATTTTGAAAAATATATGCGTGCTGTGAAGCTGAAACTTTGCAGGGCATGTTAGAATTATCATTTTCCTTCTTTATTAGAAAAAAAACCCCGCTAAAATCCGTTATTTATACATTTTTTAGCAAAATAATGTTGAATTTCGTGGCCATATTTGCCATAATCCCGATTTTCTGATTCGAACAAACTTCATAATTACGTAACGCCTTGGCCGATTTTTGATATCTTGGTGTCTTTGGATAGGAGAGGACCGTACCTACCTATTGATAGCAAATCATAAACAATCAGCAAGTTTATGGGGGGGGGGGGGGGTTCCGGTTTAAAAACTTACACCCCCTTGGGTGGACGTGTTACAAAACAATAGCATGGGTAGAAAAGGGTTTTTATATATATATTTTGACTCTGTACACGTCCATTTCGATTTTTTAATGATTCTTATTTTTATTTCATTAGTTGTTCGACCAAGACAGGAGTCAACGGACAAGTTGACAAGGACATGAATAACATGTTTTCTACTGCTGAAACTTTATATTGTATATGCATAAACATTGCAATGATCTAAAATAAATCAGAATAACATATTTCAATATTATTTTCCATATCTACTAACAGTTAGAGGTAAGCTAATGTATATATCAAAATGTGTTATATAGAGCGGAAACTTTAATTTCGGTAAGTGTCGTCTCGGGACGACTCCGGACAAGCTGTAAACCATTACTGGAATTACAATATATCATTTTTTTTTCAGATTCATTCTATCTTGGCCGACAATTGATTGATGACGTCTTATTAGTTGAGTGGTGATATATTTAATGCATTTCAATATTACATAAACACACTATAGCAAAAAAGGAGCCGATATTAACAATATGTGACATGTCACGTTGAAAGATGCAAACTTTAAGCCATCCAAGGTTAACAATACTAACAAATTAAAATATATTTTTTTGCCATGTTCAATATAATTTAAATTAAGGGCGCGGGTTAGCCGTAGTTCCCTCATTTTGCACCTATGAGGTACCTGGTTCGATTCCCGGCCCGGTGTGAAAGCCCGGCGCTTTATGTGCAGGTTTTTCTTCGGGTACTTCGGTCTTCCTCCTGCATTTGAAAGTTGAATTTAAAAACATCTTGGATCGCAGTTGAAAATAAGCTTCCTTCAGCTTATTTGGTACCAAACACCAAGTTGGGTTTCGTTGGTTAAATCCTAAACAGTACTAATGGTCAATTTTCAAAAAAAAAATGTCTTAAAAAATGGTATCGCTATCATTGTCTACTCCATAGAATGCAAATGAGGATAATGAGCTTTATTCCGTTGTTGAGTACCCTGTTATATGTGCGGTAGAGCATGTCCTTGTATTCAATTGGCTTATTTGCATTCTTGGGAGTAGAAAATGATAGCGCTACCTAAAAAATCCATATGACATTAGATTCTCTCCCAAATAGCAGAATCACCTGTATTAAATCAAACGCTTTACATAATGGTCCTTTATTGTTCACTTGTTGGGAATGTTAATTTTCTAGTAATTGGTCATTATTTTATTTGACTCCACATTACGATAATTGTTATTTTCACATTTAAGTAAAAAACTTATTTATAACTAAGCAAAAAACAAACAAAAACACCCCACACACACACACATCCACAAATGTGATCATCTTATAATGTCTTGTTGACAATCAACGGTAAAAACGCGTATTAATAAAAACTGAATTACCTACAACCTGGTATTATGTACGACTTGACAGTAAAGACATGATGGCAAGTGTCACCTGCATCATTGTAAGCCGCGGCAGAACTAGAACAATCAACACCCACTGTTGACTTAAAGTAATGATGTATAGCCTTGGGGATTTGTCGTTTCTATGGAAGATTCCGATTTAGAAACAACCAAGTTTACATCAAGCAGCAGAATATATCGTTCATTTCAGGTTTCTATTAAGTAAAGCATTACTTATACAAATATGTCCATGTTTCAGTTTGGTTATTGGAAAAAAGCAAACGCATTAATATCTGGTTGAATTGCTATGTCAAAAGGTAAAGGTTTTATGTTTTCCCTGGAAAAACAAATTAATTTGTGTTACACATGCTGAAAGTGTGGCCATAAGGGTTTACATACGTTATGTTTTCAATAAATGTTGATGACCCTTATACGTAAAGTAAATATTTAAGGTATTGATTGTTTAATATTTGACTTTTTTAACATCTGCCTATGGCTACGACATATATGCTGCGTCTGTTTTCAATTTAATAGTTTTCAAAGTTCAAAACCTGTCATAAGCAGGCGTTTTCATGAATTTTAATCATCCCGTTTTCTTGTGTTTGTTATACACAGATATTGATGAGTTAACCGTAGGTGCATTCAAATAAACCAGTCTATAACAACGCTTCTGTCAAGACAATTTACAGTGTATTGGTTTGAAAACCTAAGCGACTCTTTTTCTTGACATGCCATGTTGGAGATCGCATCGTTTTTTATATATATTTTTATGCTTCAGACTCACGTTCCCAAACTTTATAGAAGCGAGTTATCGAATCTGGGTCCTTCCCAAACTTTATATATAGAAGCGAGTTATCGAATCTGGGTACTTAGATTTGGAGAGAATAACAGTTCAGAATAAGAGCATTTCATATCAAAAAACAATTGGAGCCAAAAGCACTTTTGGCAGTCGGACTGTCCCCTAATCTACCAAGTATATATTAAAACTGCATTTCCTCTTTGCTTTACATCTGTCTCAAAAGAATTCATCTTGACACCTTTACAATCTTGTCCAACCAAGCTCAACGTGTACCCCAATATATGAGGTGACTCACACCGAAAAGGGGGACTTTGCGACAGAACACTTTCCAAGTTACAGGTGAAAATAGGCATACTTTAAGGAAGAAGGTGCTTGGATTTCGATAAAATATCGTTAAAACAGACTTGACATTAAAGAATATATTTTTCTGTTGGTTTCCATATTGAATAATCCGCCATATCTATGTAAATGGCAACTCCAGGAAGGTGCGTTTCTTAAAGGGATGAAGGGATGTTGTATTCTTAAATTATATAGAAAAAGAAAAAAAGTATATGAGGTGATATGATCTCTTATTATGTTGGTATGTAAAAAATATATTTATTTGAATATTTGTTTTAAGTATTCATTGTGTGTTTAAAAGAAAACGGGAAGCTGAAAATACAAATTCATTAATTATCAAATGTGGGGTTCTCTGACAATGCGAGGAAAGTCGCTCTTTATCATTTTTCTGAAAACAGCTACTGAAGTGAAACATTGGTAAAATATTCAATTTTTCAAACATTCTTCTGAGTAAATTCATAATTGTTTGGTAGTAAATATATATTGTATGCACTGAATATGCACCATGTACTTCCAAGGTTCCATGTGCTTCCTTGGTGGGGAAAACAAATCATATACGCAAACAATTGTAATATTCGGACATGTGTTATACATGCAGAAGACATGACATTTCTCCGCCTCTCTCGTGAAAAAGATCATTAGATAGATATGCTGTGAAAGAGTTGAGATTGAAAACATACATTACTGAAAATCGCATTCTCAAATTACATGTTGTATTTTTAACGGTGTTTATAGTAATTGTTACTTAAACGTTCAACAGTCAATTTCAGTTGAATATACGAATTAATTAAACATCGTCCATATACAATGTTAATGAATAACAAAATCAATTCTTTGAATGAATATTTGGCATTAAGCATTCGGTTTCACTACAACGAAATCCAGATTTTGAAGAAATAAAAATTAATGTATAAATATAACCCAGTCATCTATTACTTGTTGCTGAATGTATAAAACCTGACTATATTAGACTTATCACGCAAAGGGTAACTGACACAATACTTAAAGTAAAGAAGTAGGATCCAAGATGGCGCACTTTCAAATATGTGTCTATTGAACGCAAGAAATTGTTTTTTCCATCTATGTATCCTAACGCATCAATATCTCCCACCCGTTCTGCATTGATGTTTTTAACATGTTAGGTGCTGCTTAAACATCTCCGTAGTGTCTTCACGGGCCGTGATGCATAAATGGCATCGATATAATCACCTAGAGGTCACCAGGGACTTCTAAATGATATTCAATAACCTCTTGCTTAATCTTTTTTACCTTTGTTTCTTCTTTTGCTTTTTTGAATCCGGAATTTACGCATTCATGATGACTTAGAGGGAAAAATAAAACTATGTTTGCTTATGATGTGGAACGCTAAGCCCTACAGTATGATGGGTTGTTTTTATGAGTGTGTTTTCTACGTGATATTTCTGCAGTGAGTGTTTGTCGTTCTTCATGCGCCAACATGGCTTCTGGCAACTCGACGAACTTTTATGATTCATTAACGCCTGCTGTTTCATCTGATTGCGATTTTTCAAAACCAGCGGAAACAGGAATTTATCAACTTGGTTGTTTTATACTAGTAAACGGTTTTCTAGCTCCACCAACAGTAGGATTAGCTCAGACAGTATGGCTTCGATCGTGCCTAACAATTGCAAGCTTTTGTCACATTTTATGGGGAGCTCCAGCAAGATGTTGGCCGGATGCTTTTGGTTGGAATATGGTTGGTTTTATTATAAACCTTTGTCAATTAATATATCTTCTATACCTTATTTATCCTGTTCGGTTTGATGATGATATAGAACAAATATTTTCTCAAATGTTTGAGACATTTCACATAGGTAAACAAAAATTTAGGACTTTGGTTGACTCTCATGGAGCGGTTTATGAACTTGACGCAACTGGAAAATATGCCTCTGAGGACAGCACCGTTTCAGGCAAACAACTAGCACTCCTCGTGTCTGGGAGGTATGTTTTATTGCTTTTCTAATGAATATAAACATTTATTGAGTTTGTAGATCAATTACTAAACTTATAAACCAGTGATATAAATTATGTAGCATCATTGAAAAAAAATATAATAAATTGAGTTTTTTTAAGATACCCTACCCCCACACCTCAGCACGTACAGGTACAGTTCTACGATTCATAATCTAGTGTACCTTTACAAAGCAATACATGTCACTTGTCCTCTACGTCAACATTTTTTCACTTTGAATACATTCTTGGATTTGTCCACCTTGTAAATGATGAAAACCCAAATAAATTTACACGACTGCAGTTAACAATACATACAACATATACAAATAATGAGGATTTATATGGATAAATATTCATCTAAACCACACAAATAATGACAAAAATATATTCACACTAAGATACAAACATACGAAAACCTAATATAGCGTTTACATTTTCAGCAACTGGTTTCGTAAAAGATTTCACCAGCAACCGGTTTCGTTGAAATGTTCACCAATAATTACGTCAAACTAAAAGAAAACAGAAGACAATAATGTTCTAACAAGGACATGCTTTTAATATTCCTTTTGAAGCATTTTTAAACATTTTTTGTAGGAGTCTTTATAAATATCGTAGCTTAAATATCCAGACATCGACTCAACCGTCAGATGGATAAATTCATACATCGTGTTGCCATGGAAATTAAAACTTCAAAATTATCAGAATAACAAACAATATCTATTTATAGAACCCTTGTAGATTTCTGGGTTTAATGTTTTATTCTTTTCTTCAAAAACCTTTTTCCACGCACATATTTTTCAGTTTATAAATATTTTCAATGTAATCATATTATTTTTTTTATCATTTTCGCAGGAATTTACAGGATTATATTTTTCTGTAATTATGGACAACAGCCTAAAAGTGGATGAGATAAGGCTCCAACTACATTTTATTAAGGATCGGGGAAGTAACATTTTAGCTTCCCACTCAAAGAAAAAATAGTGACAATAAAATGTACATCTTAAACCTTTTTTTTATGATGAATACACTTTTTCACCGACTTCACACATTTTTTCAAATATAATATTTGTTATTTAAAATACAATACAAAACCGTCGATTAGCTTTTCCTGGAATAAACCGATGCCACGGAAATATTTTATCTAATCTGAAGTAATACAGAAGATGTTTCATCATTAGTCAACGATGAACTTTTGTTGGAATTCAAAGAATGCCGCCAGTATAGATTGCGTGGTACATTACAACGATTTGTAGACTGCGCATATTGTAGATGCTGGCTGTAGTTACAGGACACGAATGCATGATAATTAATTAGGTCTAATAAAATTACACTGCACGTTCACTAAATACTTTACTTTATTTTTTGTATCTGTTTTATTATTATCTTTTTCATTAAAGCAGACAATTAGATAGGTGTGGATAAGAAATTGAATAAAACAAAACAAAAATGATGGAATCAAAAATAAGGAAGCAAAGACGATTTTCCAGCAAATTAATGACAAAACAGTATTTCTATTTTCGAAGTGTTAATTTGAAAATAAATCATTGTTTACTAGGAATGTCACATATACATGATAGATTCACCAGAAAGTTTTCTTAGATAAAAAAAAATGATAATTTATTATGCATATAAAATACCTCCCTGTTCCTTGCAGACTTTCTGCTCATTTTGCAGAAGTCTGTCTCATATTTTGATATATGCTACTGATCTAATGAGCTCCTTTACAATGCTGATTGACAGGTTGGATTGGGTTTCAGCTTTCTTTCGTAGTAAACAGATGTACAACCATCAGTTTAACTAATAAGTTAAAAGCGGAGGGTCACAACATCTCCATACGTGATCGTCCAACCAAAACAGTCGTAAATGCAGCTTCTTGTCATTTTCACTTTTTAAACACTTGCAAATACAATGTTAATGAAGGAATGACACCTCAAATAGCTTCACTCGATTTCAAGAAGCCTTATAGTCGATCAAAGGTTGTCAGAGAGTCACATGTGTAACTGAGATAAACGCGTTCAAAGATCAGTCCTATATTTCCTGTTGATTGTCCTCAAAATATACAGATATATTTCATGTCTCCGATCATTTTCTTGAAAATATAACTTTGCTAATGGTTTGAAGTAAGCGCATTGTGGATATGTCAACAAATCAATTTTGGCAAATTACGACCATAACATAATGTTCACCTGTAACGCAGAATGAAATGTGCAGCATTTACGGCTCGTGTGTGATGGACGGCCACATATTGCAACCTCATACTATAAACCTATACTCTTAAGCTCGATATACGCTCTAAACATGTAGTCTAAACTTTCAGTAATAATGGCGAGATTCGCTTTGATTTAGTTTTGTTATTCGAAAACATTATTTTTTTTTTCATCACTATTAAAAGAGACAATGATTTTAATTCAGTTTCTAACGGAAAGGAACAAATTTAGGGGAAATAAGGTTAAAACCTCTTTTCTACATCAACTGTGGTTTAAAAGTCCAGTTTCTATTTAAGCTACTAATAAAATCTGAAATAAAGACATAAATGCATATATCAACGTAGGCGCAGCCGTCATCAAATGTGAATAAAAACATAAATCATGTTGTCATGGAAATTTCAACTTCAAAATTAGCATAATAACAGTCAATTCTATTTATAGAACCCTTGAAAATCTCCGAGTCAATTATTAATGATTTTCTTCAAAGACATTTCCTGTACACGTTTCCCTCTTTTTAATTTATAAATATTGTCCTATTTAATCATATTGAAATTTTTAGTTGCTTTTGCTACTTTTTTAATCATAATGAATCATAACTGGGATTCTATCTTGAAACTACGCGATGGCAAGTGAGTATAAGGGTTTCAGAAAATCAACATTTAAGATTTAAGCAAATACGGTTAATGGCATTTCAGACATAATTTAGTGTACATGTTATAACAAAATGGAATTAACTTAACTATCAAAATGCACTCAAGTATTTTTCCTTAGTAAAGATTTTTATGGGGAAATTAGAGCCCAAAAATTATTAATCCAGAAAAAAAAAAAAAAACATACACAAAAAAATACTTCTTCTTAAATGATGCATATTTAAGACGATTGGTTATCAAGTTAAGTTTTACCGATGGAATATTCAGTAACGACTACTTTATATGATTTTCAAACAAGAGTGTAAGTCTTTGGGTGTTCTTCAAATAATCATATTAAAGATAACATAACCATTGGATACTCTCGATCCGTGTTCCTTCTATATCCAAATGTCATCGTGCTACTCAATCTAGTGTGAAGATACATAAGCTTATACTTCGAACATTTGTTTGGAATTCAAAGAATGCCGCCAGTCTGGGTTGCGTAGTACAACGAGTTGTAGACTGCTTCATATGTAGATGATGGTTGGCACAGCAGGACACAAATACAAAATAATTAATTGTGCCTAATGAAAATATTGCACTGCACGTGCACTAAACATTTCGCATAATAATTTTATTTATTTGCATTTTGATTCATATTAGCTGGTATTGTGACATTGACCTTTCCTCTTTTGTTAATGAATAAAAAAAGGATACAGCAGAAGTATATGCTGAAAATTTCACTTGATTTCGACAATTGGTTTTCCCCGGTTGTTTTCAAATTATAATCCTTTTGCACTTTAAAAATCCCATAGGTTATAACTACTCTAAGGGCCCGACAGTAATTAGAAAATGGCACATTTGAAAGAAGGGTTTGGGGATTGGAACTTTTTACAGTTAATGATTATTTCTAGCTAAAAAACTCCTCAATTTCGATAGAGGTGACCTTGATGATGAAAAGTGGATCATGAATAGCCCCTTTAACATATTAATTGTTAAATAAAATAGTTATTATGTGACCATCCATAACGAACTAGCAGTTTAAAAGTTGGTCCCTGGTCTAATTGAGGACCCTAGAACTAGAAGGGGGTTAGAAGTACTGTTAGAACACATTGAGTGCAAACTGAGCAAATGGCACAAACATAAAATCATTTGTGTTGTCTTGAATGGTATTGCTGTATTTCGCAGTGACTTTTACGCATGCTCTGATCATCAAATTACTACAAAACTTTTACAGAATGTAGAAATGAGAATTCTGTAGCAGAAAATTGACACAACTCGATTTTCAAGATTTTGTGACTTATAGTTCTAGGGTCCTCAATTTAATTTGTGTTATTAAAGAATTAATAAAATTGTGCACATTTCTTATACTATGTTATTGTTGCCACGAAATGAGAAACATGTAGGTTCCGACATGTGCCTCCTGTGATGAGCCACATATGATATACAAGTTATGAGCTCCAATGCTGATTGACAAATTGGATTGGCTTTCAGTTTTTACTGGTAATAAACAGCTGTTGCTATAGGCATCACGTTACAACCAAGTTTAATGCGAAAGGTCAAAGCAGGGCCATTTTGTAATACAATAAACCATACACTATGAGTTAATCGTTCACAACCAAGTAAAGGAAGGACCAAAGCAAGTGTATACTCAAAACCAGACACTTTTAGTTATAATTGAAGTTCATATGTCAATG
>JXSR01S035446.1:111631-134914 GCA_000969725.1 Ophiothrix spiculata
TTACTTTGTAGGTCAATGTAATGACCCTGTTCTAAAACCAACTTAATAAAAAATGTTTATATATAGATATTTACAAATTTAAAAAAACATTGACGACATGAAAAATTGGAAGTTAAATGTGATACAAGATCATGTTTATTTACAATACCATAAGGTGTCATTTTCACACATACACGTAGGCCGTAGTTTTTCACAATACGATAAAGAAATACTTGCTTTGTCTCAGCTGTTGAAGACGTTCCAGACGTTGGCGTGACTGCTGCTGACGTCGTTATTGATGTCGACATAGGCGTTGTCACTGATGCCTTAGGTGCTACGTATGAGTTTCCCTAAAATGGATGTAGTACAAATACATTAATATATGTTAATTATTACGATCACGTATCGTATTTGGCCATACTTCCGAACACAATAGAGGATTTGTACGACGCGATACGCACCAAATACCCAAATTGTTTTCGTTATTATTCCTCCGCCACTCGGCCCAACAAGATGGAAAAATGCCTTTTTAACACAACTCCTAGAATTTAAAGTCCACGTTCATGTTAATTGACTGCATATGAATTCGAACTTCAATTAGGGTCAGCACTAACGAGACACTTTCTGTCATTGAGCGTATGTTACCACCAGAATGTAAAGCATATGGACTATTAGATACAAAAACACCTGTGAACGAAAGTAATTAATTGCATTTCTTTTCGGATTAGCTTTTCTCGTAAACTGAATTGAAAACGTTTTAATTGGTCACTTTTAAACTTTCGTCTACCTAAGAGAGTGGGATGGGATCTTTCAGTTTTACCATCGATCATCCAGTTCAGCAAACTGCAAGTCAAATCGACTCTATTGATTATTTTCTTTTCAATTCTTTGCGGTCATTTTGATGAAAACATTTCGCAAGTATCGCCAAGGTGAGAGTATAGTAGACCGCCCTGGGAGGGTGATGGAGGTGACGGGAAGTAGTTTATAGTCGTGTTACAAAAAAAGGCTTAGAAAAAAGAGGGTGTAAAGTAGTGAAAAGGTATCGTTCAGATACTTATAATATTGTTAGATATTTGTAACAATCACACCACTTACATTAGATTTTATCGGTGGATACGCTTTGGAGGCATGAACAGAACTCCTTGTCTTCGATGAGATAACAGACAGCCTCGTACCCGATGATTTAGACACAAGAGAGTCATCAACAGACGACCCAACCTCGTATGGCTTGGTGCGTTTTGGTGGTAGTATACCCAAGGGGATCAGGATCTTCTGCTTAAACAAAGTCGTTGTCATTGTGTATAATACAGGGTTTAGGGCTGAATTAACAGGCATTACGAAAATTGCAAACCAGGCGTACGCACTATTAGATACTAAAACACCTGGGGAAGAAAGTAATAAATTGCGTTATTCAAAATTATAGAGCAACTAAATTAATTATAGTTGTCATTAATTAGAATTAATATCAAATAATGTATTTCATTACATTTCTATTTGATAGAAACACAAAAGAGTAAATTGCAACATAAAACATTAAAATTGAACTATCATTCAATAATAAATCAATAAATTTAATATAAATCAAAAGAGGCGAATAAGGACACTAAACTGTACAAGTCGTTGTTAAAGATGAAGGCACAAGCATTTTAGCAGGTAAAGAGGCGCAAAGAGGTAAAGTCTTTTGCGGATAGGCGAGTAGTAATATAAATCTCATGCTTTAATTAAAAAAAAAATACATTTCGCAAAATTCCGAAGAAAATATGTTATACTTTAATAGCAAAATTTTGATTTGGTGACCATTTTTGCTCGAATCAGTTTTCGATTCTGAAGTAGTTTATGTTAGATCTTAGATTGTTGGATAGGGAGGATAATACATACTAATTGGTAGGTAAAAAATGTTTGGTTGCAACAACCTCCAAACACACGCACAGACTTGGATTTTTAAAAGTCCAGGTAGACGAATATTATAGTTAAGCAGCCGTTTCTTACCACCAAATGCAATGAACTTCATTATTATGACGGGCATCCAACACAAGAAGTCGGTGAGTACAATCAAGCCAAACCGCTTGACTAGCGGCCATTCTTGATTCTTTTTAGTCGACCTTAAAAAAATTTAAAAATATGAATAAGAATGTTTGGTTAAAATATTGATAGCATTTACGAAAAATAAAACTTTCAGTTTCACGTTTGTATTCTTTAAATAATCGCCATTACAAAAGGCGGGTTCTTTTTTATTATTATTCCAAGAAGTAGTATATATTATATAGATATTATTATAGATATAATTATATTTTTGTATACTTCACAAAAATGTTGTATGAAAAAATATCTTATCTTCTTTTGTGCCCATTTGAAGGAGAAAATAATGTATCATAATTCCAATGCATATGTAATGGGCTTAAATAATACAGATGTGATGTTTTAACATACTTCGAAGTAATATATTTAACAGTCTGTCTCTGTAAGAATGGGCCATTTTCAGGGTGGTTGTGATTCATGGGTCATCAGATCAATTTTTACAAAACTGCAGTGATATACTATCAAACCATAACACTATATCTGAACCCCTAGGTTCTTGTCGTTTACGGTTTGGCCGAAAAACATATTGAAATTTGGGGTAAAACCAACCACCAAAATATTATGCATATTTTAAGTAAGTGTAAAAATGTGCGCCAAGCTCATCCCAACCAAAGTAAAACATATTTTGAAACATCCAGTTGGGTACATAACTTATGTAAAAAACGAAATTGGGATACCGTTGGCGTATCGTGTTACGTTGACTTGAACTATTGATGAAGAGTGCCCTCGCGCAGTTTTCGGAGCGCCATTACTTAATGCGCCATCAAAAGATCCCAATGTAAAAACAAATTCATAAGTGAGAACTCAACAAGTAAAAACAAATTCAAACAAAACATTGGTGGGATATCTGTTGCGCACTGAGATAGTGAGGGTCAAAGGTACATTTTTTTCAAATCTGGTGCGTTTTTGCAGCTCCGTAACTCTGTGCGCCATCATTGACAGAAAATGATAAAACTGTGTGTTTTTTTCGGTTCATTTATAGCGGTTTTGTATGATAATGTATCACTGCCTTTTTTTATATAAATCGATCCGATGACTCATGAATCGCCAAGTGGCCCATTCTTACAGAGACAAACTGTTAATCTTTAATGTTAATTATTGATATATTCATTAGGATCATTAAAAACAAATACTATGATAAAGTAGACATGTTTGCTACTCAACAGTGCAGAACAGACCAATTACAAGCTTCCCGAAATGAAGGGGATATTTATACGTTAAAATGCTAGTCAGTTTTGAAAATTCCTAATATTGTGTCTGGTTTTGGAATAACTTTATCAAACAAAAGTGAGTTTTTGACTGGTACTTCAAGCCTACCATCCAATTAACAAGCCCATTGACTAGTTATTGAATGTAGTCTGTGGGACAAACCTTGATTTGGGCTTGACTGCAAAATGGAGTCTGCACAATTGTTCTTGACTGATTCTTAATCTTTGAGACCCATAGATTCCAGAACTGAATGATGCAAAATCCGCAACATTGAGCATTTTGAGAGTTCCAAGATGCCCGCCAAAATGACATGCATAATATGTTACTAGTCAAATCTCGTTCAAAACCAAACCAACATGTTCCTCTTATCACAAGGAAGCAGAAAAAGTATACTTTTACCTATGTCTGAAATATGGTTCTGGAGTTATAGCCAAAAATGTAGAAGGTCATATGGTCTTATTCAATAGAATCCTAATAAAGATGTACCATATCCACTCGTCCAATTCGATTATTTTCCATCTTACAACACCTTTAAATTCATACATACCTCACTTCTTAGAGTTGATAAAATTGCAACACAAGATTTTTTGGTTGAAATAAGCTGTTGATGACCTCCCTAACAACATATTCAAAATGTAGGAAAATATACACATGTCAAAGTTGGTTAATTTGCATAAAACCAAATGGCTGCCAAAACAAGGGGTGAAATTTCAAAATTGGTCAAATCTTGTTTAAAACCACACCAACATGTTGCTCTCAACACATGGAAGCAGAAAAAAATATACTTTTACTTGTGTCTGAAATATGGTTCTGGAGTTATTGCCAACAATGTAAAAGGTCATATCAGAGGTCACGGAACTGGCCCTATGGGAGTCCAAAATTTCAAAGGTGTCCGATTTTGTTCATTATTATGTTCTGAGCTGTCCGATTTCCAAAAAAAATCGGACAGGGATATCGGACAGCATACAAAATATCAGATTTTGAACATAATAATGATAAAATTTGATGGATTTTTTCGCATGATACTCAAAGATATTGGTCTTGCTATGAGTTTTTGAAATATCGAGCTCGACGCTGCGCGTCTCGCACAATATTTCATAAAACTCATAGCTCGACCAATATCTTTTTGTATCATGCTCAATCCATCCAATTTTATATCAAAATGGTCTCAAACTATTCCTCTTGCAAAACTGTCTGCACGAACTAATAGTTTAAAGTGCATCAAATCAGTTGTTGCTATGGTTACATGTCAAGGAAAACTGTGTGCTACAGGCATCAATGCAATGGTAAATATGGTCTTTGTTTTGCCTGCTACCATGGAAACAATTGACCTGACACACTTCAAACTATCACTTTGTGTAGACACTTTTGCAAGAGGAACCATTTATGACCTCTGATATAACCTTTCACATTTTTGGCTTTAACTCCAGACCCATATTTCAGACATAAGAAAAGTATACTTTTTCTGCTTCCTTGTAATGAGAGGAACATGTTGGGGTGGTTTTGAACAAGATTTGATTAATTTTGAAATTTCACCCCTTGTTTTGGCAGTCATTTTGTTTTATGCAAATTAAACAACTTTGACAAGCTTACATTTTCCTACATTTTGAATATGTTGTTCGGGAGGTCATTAGCAGTTAATTTCAACCAAAAAATCTTGTGTTGAAATTTTGTCCACGTACCCCCACAAATTTTCATAGATTAACTAGTCTAATTCTAAAACCGACTTATTGTCAAAGTATTTTAACAAGCGTTTTTACACTGGTTTTAAATATCTCAACAGTAAAGGCGGGATACATTCAGAAAATCAGTAGTTGAATTTGGCGAGTGGATACGGTATTTTGATAATACTTACCTCATAGCAAGATTTGATCCTCTAATCGTTAAAAACATCTTGAGGTAGGCGTAAACAATGAAAACAAAAGCCACTAAATTAAAAATAACAAATATGATGAGTGAAAATTCCCAGCCTTTCTCAAACGGATAGTTAATCTGTAACGGAAGGCATACACTGTTGGCACCATAATAAAAATGTCCGAAATAAGCTGGGTGCAAGAGGGGTAAGGCACTTAAAGCAATCCAAAGCACCCATAAGCATATCATTAAAATGGCCGCCTGGCCTAAGAAGCGGTTTTTGAATTTAAACGGATGTATGATGCAAATAAATCTATCAAGTGTTATCACGGCTAAAGTCATCACAGACATTTCACTGGAAAGAAAGCTCAGAAATCCACACAATTTACACATCAAGCTGCTTCTCCACATTATATCATTTTTGATGTATTCTCCACGGAAAAGAATATCATGAGCTCCAATTATTAGTAGATATAATCCCATCAACAGATCGGAAACTGCGAGGTTTGTGATGAAAAATGAATGTATACGATTGTCTTCGCGAAGAAAGCATCGGGCAAGTAAGACGCATATATTTCCAACAAATGCTAGAATGGCTACAATCCACACTGCTGATCGGAGAAGTGTGTTTCCAAGGAGGTTTTCTACGGTAGATATACCATCAGATCGAGGAAGGCAGTGCCGGACAAAAGTAGCTAAACCACACATGTAGAAATGGTCAAAGTATCTAGAAAAAGAAGGACATAACAAAAAGATTTACCCAGTGACTAAAAAAAATTATCTCATTGCAGTTCAGTTTTTATCTTTCTAATTCGTTGTTTGTTATTTTCTCGTTTATATTCTTTATTGATTTTGATACTACTTTCTCCGCGATCTGGACTTTGTTGTAACCCATTTTTGCCTTCTTCTCTTACATCAAAATCTTTCCTCCACATTTCATCCCTACTTCTCCTCTGCTCTCATCTCTTATTCCTAACTATCGTGTCTTTTCATAGTCTGCTGGTCTCCATTAATTAATTAATATATTGTTCTGTTAGTTTCCCACATATGAATTTCTATAAACTTACAATCTTTCCAGTGCACCTTCTCTTCCTAATGCGTCAAACAGTTTGGGCGGGAAAGTCACGAAAGGATTTTTTCGTAAATCACTGGAAGAGAAACAAATGCAATAACAATAAACAGTGGTGTAACCAGCAGGATGGCGAGGGGGCAGGGGCCTCCAGAAAAATTGTCAGTGGTGTAGTGTAGAGAATTGTAAAGCACTGTTTGTTTTCTTGTTTTAATTTAACTATATCTCTTTTAGCAGTTATAGTAGGTGAATTAATATTCAAGAGTTGATTATTATTATTATTTTGACATACTTGAAGATAACTTAAATATACTCAAAACCTATGATATGCTTGCATAGATATTACGTTTTGTGAATGTGTATTTCTGCTTTGTACACCGCCAAGTCTACAGATTGTAACAGAAAAAAATATCTTGAGAAAAATAAAATCATTGACGTCACAAACATTCTTTCATTTGAAAGGCTATTAAATTGGCTTCCAGAATTAGCTTAAGTGATCTCATTTAATTGGTCAGGGTCAAAAGTTACGCCCATTTAGATAAAGACCAGTGAAAGCACCTGGATTTCGCCATTGTTTCATAAGCGTAAACAGTTTTCCATGATTCTATGAAGGTTAACAATGCAGTGGAGAAAAATGGTAAAGGCACACTTCATTTTACCTAACTTTTTTTGTGTTCATTTTCATACAACATGTATAATAAGAATAATTCATCAGGCAAAAACACCCAAATTAATAATTAAAAATTCAATTAACTCAAATTTTAAATACTTTGAATACAAGACAGTACAAACTAGAGAAATTGATGTTAACTGTCTTTCCCAATGTCAATAGTTGCATAATGCAAGCTTTGTTTAAAGCGACATTTTCACTATATGTCTAAAGTGTCACAGTTTATGAAAATTTGATTTTTTTTCTTTTATTCTTTTGTGTAATATACATCATTTACATTTCAAAAACGCATTCATTGATCTGCATTTACATTCGATTTAATACTTACAGAAACAATAAGGAGGTCAGTGGATCAAAACAGCCCATTTCAATTTTGCTTATACTATTATTCAGCAAATTCCTGCAATGTCAACAAAAAAATATTTTCATAACAATGGTTTGTTATTGCTAAATTTTAATGTAATCAAATGATATCTCGGAGAAGTGGGGAACAATGTTTTTTGAAATGTACGAGTGAAATAAAAATAACAAATTTATGTGCACATCTGTACATTTTCAATGTAATACTTCATGATTCTGATGTGACAAAAACCTCACCTGTTTTTAAAAATTAAGTGACCAAGGTATTTCCGACCCGTTGGTCCCCCCTAAAAAACACCATTCCGGTATGAATATTACGTATAAAGTCTGGTCAATAATATAGCATGTAAAAAGAACCAAATTACAGAAAAAAATTGTGAAAATAGGATGAACCGTTTCAAAATGGCGGCCGAAAAACCATTTTTTGTGTCGCCTCAAAAAATTACCCGCCAAAATTTAAAAAAATGTGTTCCTGAAGGAATTTTTGCACGAGATTTTGCTCAAATTTGCATATTGCAAGTACAAATACATTGCTAAAATAAAATTCGAAAAAAATTATTCGGTTTCGATTTTATGGGCAATACAAATTTGAACAGCGCCCTCGAAATATTACTTTATGCTAATTAGCACAAAACGACTGGATCGATTTGAATTTTTTTGCCACTGAGGGACCCGCTGCGTTAAGTTTGACAATTACATGGAGCGGCGAAAAACCTGTTGTAGGCCCCCCCCAGAATCCCCCCCCCCCCCACCACTTGGTCACTTAAGTGTTAATTAATGAAAAAGAAGAGTTCAACATAAATATAAACTGAAACGTTCACTTAACTCCGACCATTCGTTTTCAAGTTAAAACATTTTCGGTGTTCAATAAAAAAATCCCAATTGGTTACTGATTTGTAATAAAGCTTTTGACTCTTTGCTACCTTATAATCTAATATATAATTCCAATTTGTTTTTTTCAAATGACGGAGCCTTGGGATGAAAAATCAAAATACAAAAATTCATTTGATGTCATTGTTTGGTGGTTTACAACACCAAGCATCCATTATTGATCAGAAAATATATTATAATTAATACATTATGATAGCAAAGACTTGTTGCACACAGTATTTGGTTGTTCAAAAACAACTATTATTATGCCCGCCCATGACAGAAGGAAATATGGGACAAAATTTTCAAAATGTGTTTTTTGGCATAAATGAAATCTTTAAACAAATATCTTGATGTTGAATATAAATTTACCATAGTTAAATAGTCAGAAGTTGAAAAAAATTCATGTTGAAAATGTGCTCCCTTCATTTTGTACACGCTTTGAATAGGGGATTTTGTAAGAACCCATGACAAAAGGAAGTATGGGACATGCTAAATGAGTAATTATTGATTGATTTAAGAGGATTAAAACTTAATTGATCGAATAGTGTTACTAATTTAATAGAATATATTAAACTACAGAATATAAACAGCAAAAGGTTTGACAATTTTAAAGAAAGTTTTTAAAAAGACACAAAATATAGTTTTTGCTTCATATCTCTAATACATGAATCTGTCCCATACTTCCTTCTGTCATGGGACGGACCCTCAGGTTCGTAATATACCAGTCAATGCAGACGACGTTGGCTATTACCATATTTGATTGAGTGTCCTTTTCGCTCGTGTATTATAGTGCATCGAATGAACTTAAAATCACTTTGCTACGAATGGGGTTCACGCGTGAACCCTGACAGATTAAGAATAATACAATTAAATGTATCACTATAGGCGCACTTTTGTTATTATCTGAATAAAGGTAAAAATACGATTTTGTAATATTTTTAGTACTAAAGAGCCTACAGAAAGACACGTAAAATGTATCCCAAATTTGCGTTTTAGAAATGCCTAGTCCCTAAAACTAGAAGCTTCTAAATTCGCCGCCTGAGCTAAGGATTGTTTCTAGCTAAGAAACTCAATTCTGATAGAGGTGATTGAGAACGAAAAGTGGATCATGAATTGCCTCTAAAGAGTCTTTGTACAGTGCTTTTAGATTTAATATTATAAGGTTTTTATTATAGCAAGCATTTAAAAAGCACTGCTTCTGTTATAGGGTGATTGACGAGTCGGCAAAATGTGTCTTACTAATTGTCATTCACCTTCTCGATTTATCTCTAAATGTAATGAGTATAAGGCATTATATACCACATTAATAAATTTAACAGAGTTAAAGCTGGGGTAGACCTTCAACTAGCATGAACTGTTTTTGTACTCTAACTCTCAAACTAATTGCATAAACCTATAAACGTATACATTTTTAGAGGCGGATTTTTACGCTGAACATGATGATGATATCAGTTTTTGACCAAAAATGTCAATTTTGGCAAAAAATGCCAAAAACCATATTTTTTGCCCCCAAAATTTCTGGAAAGCCTAACTAAAATTTGCCTTCGTGACATGTTGAACTTTTTTGCTTTTTGGAATTTAGAAACAAATGTCTAGGAACGGTTTTCTCAAATTTTCGATTTGTATCTTTTTTTTTGCCAACATTGACATTTTTTGGTCAAAAACTGATATCATCATCATGTTCCGGGTAAAAATTCGCTTCTAAAAATGTATACTTTTATATATTTTATGTAATTAGTTTGAAAGTTAGAGTACAAAAACGGTTTATGCCATTTGAAGGTCTACCCCAGCATTAATTGGATAAAACTGATCACATTACTTCAAATAGATATAACCAGATAGATGAAAGCCCTAAATAATACTTTTGAAAGGCTATATAGCGGTTAATAGTATTTTTGAAAGTACTATTTAACACTTTCGGAAATACTATTATAACGCTTACAACATTTATATACGCAAAGTAACTTTCACGTATGAAATTACGCACTCATCAAACTTATACGCGCAAGCAATTGCGCGCAATTTCCTGCGCATGCATTCCTTGTAAGCATTGTGTAAGTGCATCTTTTCATTTTTTTAAAAATGTAAATTGGGCTTTTTAGCACATGAAAATTACCGAAATTAGAAATTTATTAATGCAGTATATAAAACAAAATATATACTGACTTTTTCAGCTCTCTAGATTAAAACTATGATCCTTCAGTGACTAAAACTTTACTTTTTTTACTTTGGGTTGCGCCCCTCAGTAAAATAGCAATTGTTAGTCACTTCAGGTTCATAGTTTTAACCAGAGATCTTCAAGTCGGTATATATTTGTATACTATTTAGATAATACAGATCACTTACAATATATCAAACCTACAAATATATAGAAATACTCACAGTCTAACTAGTGTACTCAAATTAGCAAATGTGTCAACTCGTAGTTCACGAATCAGATTATCACTAAGTTCTCTGAAAAAGTAATAGTATCAAAAAATAGAAAAATAAGCAAAATACATCCAAACCAACACCATCATTGGAACAGATGAATGCAGTTTTCAAAATATACAACTGTCGAATTTAGCAACTCATTCTATTAGGCTACAAATCACCGGTACTCACATACTATCGGTTGTATTCGTAAAGCGGTGTTTTTCTAAAACCATTTGGAAGACGCAGGAAGCGCATGGATGACGTTGATTGCACTGTGTAAGTAAGTTGTGTGCATGACACGATTAATCTTGAGTAGTTGCTTGCCTTGTAAGTTGCGAAAGTTGTAAGCTTACTCCATGCACTAACACTTAACATGATTAAACCGTACGTGTTTTGTACGTTCTGAGTGCGTCGTCTTCAGAGCAAATGGTTGCAAAACACGCAATGAATTCGTACGTTTTGCGAGCACATGATGTTTAACACGTGGCCTAATTGTAGCCAGCACACAAAGAAAGTCATTTAATTATTATTGTATTTATTTATTAGGCTTCATACACAAGTTACAATACAATTTAAACCGGGATTTCAATGGACACAGATAAAAGATAAAAAATAAGGTCATATGTGACCCGTCATATCGAAAGGTACCTTAATACCGGCATAGTAAATTACGAGATACATGCCATTGAAGCTGAGCATAGTAAAACATCACGTCCAAGGTCGAATTTCTAATTTCATCAGAAACGTTGCCTTTGAAGTGAATTCTATCATATTAATCAGGTTCCAACATCCAAAACATAAGACAAATGTTTTAAAAACCGAGATAAAAATCCATTCTCCATTCAAGTTTAACCAGTACAGAAACTTTAAACTTGATTTTCTCAGAACTTTAGTTTTCGGAATCAGCCCGATACCTTTTACCAATTTGGATGTAACTTTGTAATCGAACATCCAATAACCAAAAGCAAGGTGTCATTTTAAAGCTTAAAATATAATCTTTCAGATGAGACCAAAAAATCAATTTCAATTTTGCCGACCTTAAGGTACCTTTCGATATGACGGGTCACATATAAATATTACACAATGTAAACTAAAAAAAACATAAACATGAGGGGTAAAGGCATCACGGATCAAACATATGTAGGATGAGAGGAGTACCCGTGTAGAAAAATGAGATGGACAGGTACGTATCATCCCCAAAACCATCCCACCTCAAGATCAAGTGTGACAGAAGGCATGCATGCAAAAATATACAACCTAAAAACACGTACAGATATTAGTCTGGAAATTTGAATCGAAATGAAACTGCAAGAAATCAACCACATTGCTTCCAAAAACAGAAAATTAAGATGACCTTATACTTAAGGGAAGTTGATTCCAAATTAGAACAACTATACATGCACTAATACTGCTCCGTCCTGTATCTATACGTTATAAGCTCCTGAGAAGTGGGACTTTCTTGCTCTTAGAAAAAAGGTATGTACGGCTTTGTGGCGTCACCAAGTTAGACTATTTTCTAAAATACAATTCTACTTACACGTCTGTCAATCTGGGCTGATTACCTAAAGCACCGTCTTCGATATTGTTGATATAATTTTCTCTCATCATTCTGATAAAGACAGTGGACAAAAGTGTAACTCATAATTGGCAATATTAAATATATTACCGATAATATAACAATTATACGTCTATTGGGAACATAGGATCTAGTTATGAGATTTTCTAGTTTTTGAGAATGACATTGGTTTGATCTTATAAATTACCAGATATATTATAATTCTACGCTTTAGCTTACGATGTATTGTGTAAAAATATCATATGACCTCCAACTTGCGGGAAACACACGGAGTTTGTAAGCTTTTGTTTTCTACATAAAATGTATATGATTTATTATACCACCTTAACTACTGTTAATGGCAACGTCAACGAATTTTGTCATTATTGGTAAGATTTTAATAAGTGTAGGTATGACATTTTTTGTGTTTTATTATTTTCTTATATTTACACATTTTACATAAGTGAATTACAATAATCCAATCTTGACAATATAAGAGTGCGGACAATGTTATGACATGTCTCAGTTTCGAGGTGTTTGCGAATACGATTGAGATTGTGCAAATGCCTATGAATGGAATGTGACAAAGCAGTGATGTGATTGTACATGGTCATGGAGCTATCAAATGTAACACCAAGGTTACGGATCGAGTAAGCATTACATATTTCTTGATCACCAAGTAAAAGAGTATGTTTCAGGGACTCAAAATGATGCCTAGAACAAGCAATAACGAACTCAGTTTTTGACTGGTTCAGTTTCAATCTATTGCTCAGCATCCATGACTGAAGGTCATCCACACACTTAGTCAATCTAGATTGACTAAGTGTGTGGATGACCTTCAGTCATGGATGCTGAGCAATAGATTGAAACTGAACCAGTCAAAAACTGAGTTCGTTATTGCTTGTTCTAGGCATCATTTTGAGTCCCTGAAACATGTTCTAGGCATCATTTTGAGTCCCTGAAACATACTCTTTTACTTGGTGATCAAGAAATATGTAATGCTTACTCGATCCGTAACCTTGGTGTTGCCTAGAACAAGCAATAACGAACTCAGTTTTTGACTGGTTCAGTTTCAATCTATTGCTCAGCATCCATGACTGAAGGTCATCCACACACTTACACTAACTGCATCACCATCAACATTTGATATGGACATCGTCCGCATAAACATGATAATTAGGATTGTGATTTTCAATGATAAAACCGACGATACGTGTATAGTAAGTGAAAGCCTGGGGTCCTATTACAGAGCCCTGAGGAACACCAAATAGGAGTTATTTGATGTCAGATATGCTACCATTCACATTTACTCTACAAGATCTACACTCCGTTATCAGAAGTATTGCAACATAGCTTAAGTCCTGGTGTTTGCGAGTATAACTCGTCCATAGTTAATATTTGATTTCTTATTTAGCTGAGCAATGTTACCAGTGTGTATTGTTCAATGCATTAAAACAGTCCCCTTAGCTTGTTTTAGTCCATTAAAAATTAACTTTGCTTTCAAAATGGCGATGTTATGAGAGATACTGAATGAAGATCGTAAGTACATTGTAGCCCTGAGAACCAAAGGATTCCGTTTTTGTTATATGGCTGTGCGATTTTATTTTTTGCCGCCAAATGATTTCTAGAATTGCTAGACGTCGGGGGATTCTGGTAATGCATATAACTTGCGTATAAGCAGTCGTCCAAGAAAGATTGCACATATGGAAAATCATCAATCATATTGCAAAAATAGGCTTTTGCCATTTTACCTATTGGTCTTTTTGATCGCTCAGTACTGCCTAGAAAGTGAAAATACATGTGTATTCTCGAAGGAATATGTAAGGATTGTAGACTTATATGTGTAGAGTAACGAAAGGGAAACAAGTGACAACGCTTGTACACGGGCAGCGAAGAGTTGGGATGGCGAATTTGCCGAGGAATGTGACAGCGGCCCTGAATCGACGCCATATTGTTTTCATTAAGGAGTGTGGGTCTGATTGAGTTTTGATAATTAAAGAATAAGTGTTTTGAGTTTTAAATATGACGGCTACGACCAATGTAACCTTTCTTTGATGACAACAATTGGTGTATAACTCATGGTTTGAATTTCGAAAAACGTGCGACAATTGACGGGAATATCGATAACATCAAATTTATCGTCATTCTCAGCAAACCAATGTTAAAGTACTTTAGGAACAGTTTGTAAATTACCACTTATCGTTCTTGAAAATGACGTCACACTCGACTGCACGCAGGTTTTTTTATGACAGGATCTTCTAAAAGGGCGTTAGCAGTATCAATCTAAACGCACATGCGCATTACGCAAATCTGAAGTAAGACACGTGAGATATAATTAACCTACGAGTCTTGAATAACAAACATTTCAAGAGACATGAGTTGATTAATTTAACATCTGATCCTCGACAGATATCAGCTCTCAAAGAATTGCTTATTCTGAGTGGCATTGTAGAAGTGAGCAGTCGCTATCATTCAATTGCATGGCTAGCCCCCTAGTTATTGAAATAAGTGTCAATTCATCAAAACAATTAAAGAAAAGAAACATGAAAACAACTTTGTAAAGATATCATTATAACTAGCATAACAGTGTTTTCAAACCAACGTTTTGAAAAACGCTATTTAAATGTTGCGCCAAAATCACAGTCGACGATGTTGCAATACTTTAGATTAGTGTGTGTATTTGTAAGGTAGGATTTGAACCAAGCATTGACATTGCCAATAATTCCAAAGTCTAAATTTACACTTGGATTATATATAATGCTCAGAATATTTTTATACTTACAAAGAGTTCAGTTTAAGGGGTTCAAACATCTCATTTCTCAGGTTGGTGATTCTATTAAAATCTAAATGTCTGTGGAAAAACGAATGAAAACCAGTGATTAATTAAGATGTTTAGGTATTTCTGCTATTCGATAGCCGAACTTTTATCAGTTCGGATAGAACTTGCTGTTACAATCATGGCTTGTCGTTTTCTGATGCATAATAATTGGTTCTGGTGTACTAGGTGCAATAGTCCCCCGTCCGTTGTACAGTTGTAGATCGTCTTGTGTCAGAAATGGCTCCCTCAATTATATGGGATCTTTTTAATATCACTTATAAAAATAATGAAAACTGCTTTACGTATTGAGGAAAGTTTGGTATCATATGAAGGTCTATTTCTACTCTGTCAACATGTTAGAACGAAAAGTTTCATGAATTTCATTTGTGTAGTTATACCTAAATAAGCAATAAGGACTAACGTGGGATCTGGTATGTGAGAGAAACCTATTGAATTACACGTAGAAATTTAAGGAATTGGGGATATGTAAACGCACGACTTGTGAGAAATTTAGAATTAAAGGGGTTTTGATTCTAGTCAAAGGGTTATGATATCACCCGCAACGGCGGTTACGTGTGAGTATTATTTTCTGGTTGTCTAGACTCAATTCATAATATTATGGACCAAACCAAATGAATGAAAGTATACGTTCATATTACTGTGTTTCACTTACAGATAAGCTACAAGAGGTGCCTGTTGAAAGGCGTGCGGCTCAATATACGATATACGATTCTCTTTCAAATTCCTGTATCGTAGAAGAAATATTTAGAAAAAAAAACATTGTTAGATATATCATCAGCATGTTCCTTTCATATAACGTTGCAAAGGTGTAAATGTCAGTATAATTAAAGTATTGATATTTTTAATGATAAGCTCAAAAACGTTAATTAGCAACATTTACGGATCTTCCTGATACTCAAATATTCCTTGACTCTGTTACTTCTGGTGCGACAATCGGGTAGTTTAGGATACAGTTTCTACAAAAATAAAGGATTCTGAAGAAAAGTGTCAACCAATAATAAGTCTTTAACCAAAATCACAGAATAAAACTGAAGGCAAATGAGTTTAGGACCTTATGATTCATCTGGCTCATCAAGGGGACGCAACAGGTTGACTAAACCAGACGCAACAACTTGCTTAATATCAGCAGATCATCATTACATTGAGTCCATATGTCATGAGATGGGTTCAAAGGATGCTTCTTTTAATCATGTGATGTTTTTAACAATTTCTATTCAACGTTTGCCAAATGACGTCACCAGAGGTGAAACTTTACAGATTAACAAATCAGACCATCAAGATGTTTCGGATCTTTACAAAATGTGCAATAATTTTTGACTCAGGGATCCAAATCAAAAATCTTGTAAAAGCTAATTGTCTACTCTATAATATTATTGTAACGTGTGCTCACCATTCTCTGTTCTCTCAAAATAAAAGTTCAAAGTTCGTTGCGTTTTTATTGGGACACACTGTATAACCCTTAAACGTGTTTCGGATATTCCAAAAAATAAAACAGGGCTGAAGTTAACTTGTTACTGGCGTAAGAATAAAACATAGGACCTTCAGCGAATTTGATTAAAAAGCATTTTACAATAACCTAGTCATTGTGTCTTTTAAATTCATATTAAGTTTAGTTAAAATCAAATTCAAGTTAGTTGTATACTGGAAATAATAATTTTTAAAATCGAACAGAGTGATTTGATTACACTTTTTTATTATTTTCATATGTCATCTTATACCCGTTTCTCATTTATGAAATACTTCAATTATCTTTACATTTTCAGATTGAATTTATCCCTTAGATCTACGCTTGAAGACAAACGGATTAGGCGTAATCCTGTCTGCGATCATACATATTACCATTGAGGAATAACTTACAGAGTTTGAAGCGACGATAATCCCATCAGGTGTTCTGCAGTGATTGATGTTAGTTTATTGTGAGCTAAATCTCTGAAAAAAGATGGAGAAAATGTCAAATTTGTCTCGTCAAACTAGCAATATAGAAAGGTATTATTAGCTGAACTTTTGAATAATTTTCTTTTGATCATATCTTGCGAGACCCATATGATCCATCATTCCAGGTTGACATTTCGTTGTCTGGTTGCAAAAACTGCCATGTCACTTTTACTTGAGAAAAATAATGAATTTTAATACAGATATTTTGATTTTGACATTTCCTTTCATGAAGGTGAAATATGAATTCACTTAACCCTTATTTTCCTTAGCTATTTTTGTAACACGTCAACACGTCCTCCGAAGGTTGCAACCCCCCCCCCTAATATTTTTAAACGGAACCCCCTATGAACTTGGTTTTGCTATCAGTAGATAGGTATGATCCTCCCCTATCTAACGATACCAAAATAATTAAAATCGGTCAACGCGTTACGTAATTATGACGTCATAGAAGTACTTTCGGATAGGAAAATCGGGCAAAATTTCATTATGGCTAAAATGGCCACATAAATCAAAATGTTGCTGTAAATGTTCTAAATACGGATTTTTGTCCGGTTGTTTGCTAATTAAGAAGGGAAATGATGATTCTAACATGTCTTGTAATTTTGAGTCTTATAGCGTGCATAAATTTTTCAAAATGGCGACTTCAAAATTTTCGGGATTTCCCCCCCCCCCCCTACACCCCAACTATGACGGCCTACCCTAACCCCACCTTAGGTGCTACCACCCTCATTTCTTCATCAAAATGACCGCAAAGGATGTAAAAGAGATTACTCAAATACCTGAGGCCGGTTTTGCGTTTTTACGAAGCGGGAAAAAACCTAGGGGGTTGCAACAACCCCATTTGGAGAATAAGGGTTAACTGTACGTTTTAATCTTATTTCTGCAAGAATACTTCTTAAATACTTGGTTTTGGCTTCGTTTATAGATATTATTATGGTTTTCCATACACATTGAAGAATATGTACTAAGTATAGTTAGTTGAGGCCTACATAGCAGTCGTGAACTGAATTTGAAAGTGTTTTCTTGTTTTATCAAAAGTGATACAAGAATGTATGGTTTAGGGGACAAGATGCTATGTACTCAAGCTTTTTATGCATTTTGCAAATGCACATGCCTTATGCAGCTAAAGAATTGCTTTAGTTTTGAGCCCATCGAAAGTAATTTCTTGAAAGGACACTTTTAGCTTCAGATTACTATGTGTAGTCATAGGGTTGCACCTGAATTTGACTGAAATAGTTTAATGTGTCATTTTAATTTTGTAAATGAAATTTATATCAAGTTAATAATATTTATTTTCTAATTAAATGAAACAAACAATAAAGCTACTTACAAGCTGCTAAGGTTGTGCAGGTTGGTGAACAACCCATTCGAAAGATCTGCTAACTTACAGCCTACCATGTACCTAAATTAATTACAATTGAGACAAAATGAAATTGATAATATGAATTATAAATACCTAGTTCATGGAATACTAGTATATTGATAAGAACACAAGATTATTCAAAACATTTCTCAACACAGTTTAGTACTTTTTGAATGTTGAACTTTTAAAATAAATTTGAATGAGGTTCACAACCCTTCCAAAAACAGATTTGGACTAGTTATTTGGCAGGGCCATTGACGTTTTGTGGTTAAAAAATCTCTTCTTAGTCGAGCAATTAACCACGTGTCAACCTTTCTTTAAACATATATAATTGCTATGATATAGGTAAAATTAAATAAATGGCAACTATTGGTGATTTATTTTGCCATCATAGAATACTCACAAGATTTGAAGTCCTTTAAGTTCGCTAAACGTCATATTATTGAGTCGAATCAACGGATTACGAGATAAGTACCTAAATGATATGAGAGAAAGAAAACAAATTTTCAAACATTGGTGAAATAAACCTAATATATATGTCTCGATTATAAATCATATAGCATTATGTAACTATCAATCAATCAATCAATCAGTCAGTCAATCAATCAATCGATCAATGATACAAGTACTTGCATTACATGCATATCCCATGAAAGATTCTATTCGTACAGGGTACCCACGGCTTTACGTGACTGTCCAACCACGGAGCAAGTAGAGTAAAGTTTCTTGCCCAAGGAAACAAGGAGACGAAAACCGCTCGGCCCGGGGCTCGAACCCACAATCTCTGTATTACGAGACCCGTGTTCTAACCTATCAGCACCGCTTGTGCATTAACATCATGCATTTGCTCCAGGAAAAAAGTTATATAGATAATCAATGACCCCCGCTAAAAAATTTAAAAAAACCCGGTGTTGTGTACCTAAATGATATGAGAGAAAGAAAACACATTTTCAAACATTGCTCAAATAAACCTAATAATATGTCCCGATTATAAATCATATCATAATGTAACTATGGTGCATATGCATTATGCATTTGCACCAGGAAAAAAGTTATATAGATGGTCAATGACCCCGATAAAAAAAAAGGAAGAAGACCTAAAATAAACAAATAAACGGTTTAGTGTTCGGCTTAATTGTTTTTTAGTGTTAACACCAGCAATATGCTTTGTAAACTCACAATGGAGTCACAAGGCTTATATCTTTTGCTTTATAACGACGGCTTTGATCACAGACCCCTGTATGAGTAACCTGTATAAATTAAATGTTTAGTTTTTTGTTATTTTTCTCGAAACAATAGACATCAAACGTGTTGTTGGTCTATGGGGAATGAATCTTAATTAAGAAAGTCAGGAACGTTGTATCAACAGCCATAAAAAATATTTCAAAATCTTTTAGTTAATTACCAGCCTTTAATATTTTGTTGGCATATAAGTTTCTCCTCTCTTTTCAAAAAAAGATATATTTTTCCAGAAATAAATCTTTAGTATATTATACTCAACTTTGTTGTTTAAAGGGATGAGCAGACATTAGAACAATTATAATAGAAAATGCGTATTACTATATGTTTGAAACGAAATAATGAGAGATATTCATTTAATTTTACATTTCACAGATATGTAATTGTTTTATGTACCATATAGTATCAAATTTACTTACAACTGTTTCAATGATCCAAGATTAGCAAATATGATAGGTTGTAGTCCAGGAATATCATTATCCTCCAAATCTCTAAAAAAATTGATAAAATATAAGTTATACTGTGTGTCCATCCAATATTTTAATTTAGGCAGGTCGTCATAGAATAGGTCAAGGATGATTTTTTGTAGTTCATAAAACGAACATACAAATAAAGAGTGTTTCAATTCGACTGGCAATCTAAAACAAAAGAGCGCTTGATCAATTATGTGGGTGCAAATCTGTGATGTAAATTATTACAATTTTTGGTGTCTCAAACAAAGCAGAGATGCTAAAATGATTTAACATGAGTCACCCGTTTGAATTTATCATATGTGCCACCTTCTGTTTACATAAAATTCGCCCATTGCACTCGGCACAGCTACAGGCAAGTATTGACATATATAACAATCATACTTTTAAAAAAATTCAAGAATTAAAGGGACTAGCCTAGATTCCACTCAGAACTTAAATCATCTGAAATGCTCTAATTAAGATTAGAAATATAATGGTAAAATAATATAAATAAAAAATACATATATACAAAAATGGATAAAATTGAGAGAGAATTAACTATAAATATACAATTATGTAAAGGTGGAATGACTATGTCAGGTGATTTGGAATCCTAACTTTGTACACAAGATGGACTTGCTAGTTTAAAGATAAATCAAAGCCTCCAAGAACAATTTTACATAGCCCTTAAATTACAATTGAAACAATTTATTATTAAACTTTTTCAGTAATATTATTGTTTTTCCGTGACATTTTTCAATTTGTATAGACCAGTTGACCCATGACGTCAATTGTTACTTTTTTGCCCTTTGGAACTAAATTGTATGTTTTGAAAATTACCACCTTACTTGATTAATTGCATAGAAAGACATGGTAAAGCGGGAGTTTTGAAAGCACGGTCCCTGAACAAAGCAAGCTGTGCGCGCATATTGCCGGGAAAAACAATAACAAATAAAAACTGGTCTATAAAAACAGAGATTTTTTACATTATTTGACAGGTATCTTTTCTGCTATATTGTTTAATATAACCTGTAAATGTTCCTTTACAAAAGGCAGTTCCCCTTAGAAGACAGAATTGTTCGCACTTAGTAATATTCGATGCTGATTTTGCTCAAAAAAATTATGTTTTAAACAAATAATCTATGTATTTATTTTTGTACATGGCGTGGTGTTGATAGAATACCACCAATTATTTAAGTATATACCTACAGATATGTAAGGCTGGTCAATCCCTTAAAATCATCGTCTTCTATTGATGTGATTCTGTTATGAGATACGTCTCTGAAATGACAAAGAAAATGAAGAATAAGGCCCAAATATAGTCCTTTTTGAGCTACCAAATATTTTGTGTAACAAGTCTTTGTTATCTTATAATCTAGTAATATAATTTCAATGCATCTACTAATCAATAACGGATAATTGGTGCTATAAATCATTAAACATTTTCACCAAACAAATTTGGTGAGAATGTTTGGTGATTTGAACACCAATTATCCGTTATTGATTAGTAGATACATTGGAATTATATTACTAGATTATAAGATAACAAAGACTTGTTACACAAAATATTTGGTAGCTCAAAAAACTATAATTTGGTCTTTATAATTAGAAACATACATGTGATGAAAGTCAAGCAATTATATATCTTTCATTAGTAAAAAAAAAGTATTGTATAGCTTTGGGATCTGAATGAAAAGAAAAAATGTTTTTCCATGCTTAAAGCGATACAAAATTTTGGAAAGCTGCCTTCTTAGGAGATTTTCACTCCGGAATGAAAAAATGATATTACACACTAATTATTTCTAGAGATTGGAGAATTTAACAAAATTTATTGGAAAAATGTCTTCTTTAGAGTAAATACCTGTTCTAGTTCTAGAATAACCCATTATCTGGCTTGCATAAAAATTAGTAATCTTTGTTTATGGAAAGTATCATAATGATAGATATAAACTAGGACATACACTCCGTTATCAGAAGTATTGCAACATAGCTTAAATCCTGGTGTTTGCGAGTATAACTCGTCCATTGGTAATATTTGACACATTTCAAGAGACATGAGTTGATTAATTTAACATCTGATCCTCGACAGATATCAGCTCTCAAAGAATTGCTTATTCTGAGTAGCATTGTAGAAGTGAGCAGTAGATATCATTAAATTGCATGGCTAGCCCCTTAGTTATTGAGATAAGTGTCAATTCATCAAAATAATTAAAGAAAATAAACATGAAAACAACTTTATAAAGATATCATTATAACTAGCATAGCAATGTTTTCATACTAACGTTTTCAAAACGCTATTTAAATTTTGCGCCAGAGCCACAGTCGACGATGTTGCAATACTTATGATTAGTGTGTGTACAATATTTTAATAAATATAAAACGTAAGTCTTACTTACAAGTACGTAAGAGTTTCTAGATTTCTGAAAAGTCCAGTCACTTTATGTCCCAGATTACACCCTTCAAGTTTTCTGTAAAGAAATGTGCAACAACAATACATTAAATGCATAGCGTTTAAGACAAAAGATGTATTTTTCACAAACTCATTTTTCTGGGTGCTTAAACTTATAAAGGAGTTGTACGTAACTAAAGGACCCCATTGGAAATAAATTTGCTTGAATAGCCAAGCTTTATGGGTTATCCTGACATAACCACATTTAGGTGTTCGTCTTATTGTATTTTCTTTTACTTGCTATGTTTGCATTGTAAGTCGTTTTGTCGAATAAACATGAAATGAAATGAAATGAAATGAAATGAAATGAAATGAAATGAAATGAAATGAAATGAAATGAAATGAAAGAAAACAAATGTAGTTCAAATTTATTATCTTTTCTACATCAATCTGGTTTTGCATTGAAAATATTGAATAAAGGATTATAATCATGCCCACAGGGAAGTCGTACATCGGTACTTGATCCAGTTCAGTTTATTTACACATTTATAGATAAGCGGATCTGCTTTATTTTTTGGCTTTAAAAGTACGAAATTCAAATATTAGAAAGCTATGCTGTGTTTGCCATTCTTCAACAAAACATTTTGATTTGTTGTTGTTGTTGTTGTCGTCGTCGTCGAAGATGATGGCGAGGAGGAGCAGGAGGAGCAGGAGGAGCAGGAGTACACATTTAAGTAAATCGTGTTTGGTTATCGAATAGAAGTATTTTGTAAATTCTGTTGTTACTATCATCCGCAATTCAAGTATAGGTACCTTCCCCATCTTCTTAAAAACGAAAACAAGCAAACAAACAAACAAGCAAACAAACAGTATAGTTTGTATTTTTAACACTTATAACACTTTTTAAACAGTATGAAGAGGGAAGCTTTAGTATTAATATCGGTATTAAAATACCGATATTAATACTAAAACTTCCCTCTTCATACTGTTTATGTACTTCAAT
>JXSR01S035446.1:179443-191930 GCA_000969725.1 Ophiothrix spiculata
TACCTACATTGTTTACATGACTCAATAGAACATGTGTATAGTATTATAACCTACCAGTAGTTTTCCATGATTTTGAGGAATATTGGAGAAAATTGAAATTTTTACCAACTGTAATTTTTAACGTCGGCGCAAAAATGTTGTGAAAACAGTGTTTCTAGTTTCAAATTATAAAAAGATCTCGTTTCTATACCTGTCATGAGTAAACAATATTATTTTTTGATGATTTTTTTTCTTTTTAATCTGTATTAATTTTTCTTCAGGAGCTTTTTTTAAATCTGTTATCAGATAAATCCATCTAAGGTACACTATTAGGATTTAGAAAATACATAGTCACACCTCCACTACAGAATGATATATTGTGATTCTCTCTTAATTTGAGCAATTTCTGTGTATGTTGTACTTTTTTGGATTTACTACACTTTAAAGCTTTATTTAGAGCATTTCGATAAGTTTTTCATTCTAAGTGGAATCTAGGCTAGTCCCTTTAAGATTTTGCTAACTATTACACTTATAACATTTCGAGCCCATTGTGTAGATGCATTTTTTTTTAAATATATCAATAACAGATAGTTCGAGTAATTATAATCCCCAACTCATAATGTTGGTTTCATAAATATTAGCCTACATTTAGTGCAATTAATCAAAAGAAAAAAATAGGGCTATGATATTAATAAAACATATATAAAAAGTCAAACATAGGAAAAATAAACAAGTGATCCTCTTTTTTTTCCTGTCGTCTAGATATATTTAAAGTCACGCACAGGCCCGTATCCAAGGGTGTGGTGGGGGCGTCGCACCTCCCCCCCCCCCAAAAAAAAATGACAATGTATAAAAAAGGTCCACGAAAATTCCCTAAATACCCACTAAAAGAACACCTAAAGCACCAAAAACACGTAAATGGAACGTCGTTTCTTACTAAAATACTTAACAAAATGCTTGAAAACTACTGAAAACTTTTTTTTTTTTGGCTTATCACTTCATCAAAACACTTGAAATTAGTTTTGGGTCGACCAAAACGAAACTGTGACCTCCAAAAGGTCCACTTTTTGAAAATCCGCACCCCCTTGAAAAAATCCTGGCTAGGGGCCTCGTCATGCATTTTAAAATCCTGCAAGCAGGATTTATTGGGGTAATAGTATAATTGTTTTCACTTAGAAATAAATGAACAGAGTGTTAAAAAACTTACAAAAATAGGAAAACATGAACGATAGTAGAGAGGAGAAGTTTTTAAAACATTAACTTAAACTCATACACTCCGCGTGTCACCTAGCCAATCAGAATGCAAGAATATAAATACACAGAGTGCAGTGAATGGTCATGAAAGGCTTTATTTCTTTTCACAAAAGATACAAAATTATTTTTCTGTCGTGCATGAATAAGATTAACAAATTTGCATTCCATTATGCTCGTTAAATGAGACAAAATCAATGCACTTGCATTGACTCGGTCCCTACAGGCCTCGTGAATTTGACGCATCAAAATTGAACGTGCGTGCATTGATTTTGTCTCATTTCACTCGCTTAAAAAATGCGCATTTATTAATCTATAAATAATGGAAGGTACTAGAATAAAAGATTCTATTGTTTACCAAATAAAACTCATAAATAGCTAAATTACGATATACGTTAATACACGTGCAATGCGTTAAAGCAATCTTATGTAAACATCTAATATTTAGATCTATTTCTTAATGCCAATGCTATTGGAAAGCTGCAAGAAGATAGAGTCACCCCATTAACACCTTTATAAAACAAGATGCTGTATTCGATGATTTGTTTCGAATCCGTCTGGAAATCTTCTTTATTGGCTATAATTTTTTTCGGAACATACATACTTCAACCAATGGTTGGCTTAATTACTTTAACCTTTTTTTTATATTTATTAATACAGATTTGTTTTTCTTATCTTGTAAAAGGTTAGATTTATTTCAATTCAGTAATTCAGTGTTGTATTTACTGGAGAATTTAATAAATGCAATTACTGGTTTCCAACGATGATTCAGACAACGTTTCAAATATATTTCTTGGTGGCCTTCCCACAAGAACTCTAAATAATTACTTAGCAAAAAAGGATAGTGGTTATTTCCTTGATGTTCTCGTCACGCAAAATTTATATAATCTATCATACACTTAAAATCTGATTTTAAGTGTAAGAAACAATGAACATACTTTCACGGGATACACTAAATTGATTGTAATTATATCATTACAAGAACGAAAAATCAAAATAATGTGAAGAAAGCAGGCTACAATTGGTGAATAAGAAACTCTAGAATATTACAATGTACAATACATAGTGCATTATTCTATTTACATAAAATGTTCATATTGTAGAAGATAGATGAACCAAGTTTACTTGGTTCATCTAAAATTTTAGGGTAACGGTTTAATGCTGGCTGTATCAAAATTCTTTGTGCCCGGATGTATTTGAATCCGGTAGTTCTTGCTCTGAGTGAGTTGTAGAATATCTCAGCTTTATTGTCTGAAAATGTAAAGGCAATTGTTTCTAGAAGCTATGGTCATTTAATGCATATTCTATGCAATTACAGTTTTTTACAAATAGCACATACTTACTTTTGTTTACCGATGCTATTTTCTGTCACATTATGATATATTATTAATGTTACTGTATAACTTCGATATTAACAACTTTAAAGTGGTTTTATTTAATACCATAGCATAGCCAAGGGCCTCACCTATCGATTCATGTCAAAATAAACAGAATCAATCAATCGTAATTATGACGTTAAAAGTACAACTAATCTGAAAATGTTTATTTTCTAGAAAAAAAAATAGAAATTAATAGTTTGCTTTAAAAATTTTAAATGTCAGTATTTCGTGGATATTTTTGCTTATAAAGAATTAAAATAACACTGTTAACATTCCTTGTAAGTTTCAGCACTAGAGCATATGACAAATTGAAAATATGCGTAGTGACAACTATGATACCTCCACACAAAAACGTTGACGGCTTATCCTTTTCCTAGTACCCTCCATTTTTTTACTCAGAATAACCGCAATGGATAAGTTGCTAACATGCCAAGAATCAATTGTTCTTGCGTTTTTATGCAGCAGAAATTCATAGGTAGAATGGTATTCGTAAAAAAAGGTTAAATCAATGAACTACTGACACATCCGCAAAAAAATACCATCTCTTCTTTAAAAGCATGTAATATCTAAATGTAACTTGCGATTGCCATGAAATCGAACTCTTTAATAAGTTAAAACTACACAAAAACTGACTAAAATATTGTTTAAAAAAATTCATTTCGCTCATTTCGAAAAACAAAAAACAACGAAAAGTTAACAACATCTGGGTAAAGAAAAATTGACACACCTTGTATAAGGGTTATGGTTCGTGCGTTAGGGTTGGGTCATGACTTAGAGACAAGTTTTTGATGGGATCTAAAGTATAGATTTCTTACATTTTTGATATCAAACGATTTGTTCTAATACAACAATTTTAAATCAGGATATATAATCCTTTAAATAATTGATGATCAATCACGATCAAAACATACACATCAATCATCAATACCTGAGTTGAATACAGCTTGTAGCCAAACGTCGTTGACATGAAGCTATAATGTCACTTCAGGACACAGTTTTGATGTTCAATCTTGCTGTTCGTTATAAATAAATGGAGTAGAAATGATAAAGAGATCATGTCTATATGTAGCCAGAAGCACTGTGGGCTTACAGCATATTTATCAATTGCCTCTCATCATCACCTGCATTCCATTTTGTTTATCCAAACAGTTGTCTAAGCGGATTAGGCGAGTAAGTCAGTTGGAGAAAAGTATTCGTTCTTGGGTTAAAGGGAATTTTCTTAACGAGCTTTATAACTTTTGGCTGTTTTTGGCCTTAAGTCGGTTTTTTTTTTAGTTAAAGATTAAAAGTATTTTGAAATGATAATTGATAATATTAACGTATAAGTTTTATTTTTATGGTACAGTAGAAGCTACAATGGCACGAAAGTTTTAGCTTGATCTTCAAAATATCGTAAACATCAAATTACTATACAATTGTTAATGTTGTTAAGATATCAAAGATGTTTTTAAAAAATGTTAATACCAAAAATAGTATTTCTGAGAGTAAACAAGTTTGAATCGTGACTTAAATTAACAAATTAATTATCAGCTTAAGGTAATTTGAAGCTGTTATGTCACTAAAGGACACTGATCTCATGTTTAATGTTGCTGTAGGTTATAAATAAATGGAGTAGAAATGACAAAGAGTTCATGTCTATACGTGGCTATAGGGTACAGCGAGTTTTTATTATTGCCTCTCATAACCTGCATCACATATTTGTTAAACCCAACAGTTATCTTAGCGGATTATGAAGACTGTTCATCCTAGCACTACATGGAAACTTTCCTACGAACTATAATTGGAAATCTTGAGTTGTTCTCTCAGAGCCTAAGACTTAGTTTAAACAGGTTGGAGACGAAAACGTATTCATCAGTTTCCCTTATCTCGTTTGGATGGAGAAAGGAACTAAAATATGAATTTTTATTAGGTTAAAACAACTTTGTATAATGACTTTCAATATTTGACCAATGCCCTAAAAATAAAATATAATATAAATGTTAAATTGTATGAAAATATTTGTATATATACACAGTACCTTACACACAACACCAAAAACACCTAAAAATAATGTTTAAAATATGAACATTTCTCAGGAAGAAACACAAACATATTAAGAGCAGCCAATCCGTCAATCCAGTGTTTACGTTTTTGTCGGTTAATAGGAAATGGCTTAACATTTTTTCACCTTAGTGACATAGATATTGGTTTCTTAATTTTAAACAAAATTTGGTCTTGATATTATTTGCTAGCCGTTTGGTTCACTATGGGTCCCACACCCTGATTAACCATAGTCAAAGTAGAATATAACGCAGAAAAAGCAGACATCGTATGCCTAAACTACTGATCGTTTTGCGACGATTAAACGAATCATAAGCAGATGACTACAGAGGCCATAAATGTTATTTTTATAATATCTTGTACTACACGTAACCTACGTTGAAATAAACAGTCTTAATCATATATATAAATTATTTATAATTGAACAATGACTATTATTATAGTTCATTAGTATTTGTTTATAAGAGCCATTTATCACATTTAATTAATATATATGTGACCATTTATATCCAAAGTTTTAATTTTTACTTTTTAAAAGTCCTTGTTATAAGAATTAATTAATTTCATCAGGCGTTGGTGTTACATCGACCCCCCTACCAATTTTTTCTGCAGCTAAAATCTCCTTGCACGCAGCGCTAAACGACCTGATGGACTTCTTGCTTCATCTTTTGCTCTAATTTTAGAGAAAATAATTTAGACCCTACCACCTTCAAGGGGGATACAGTGCCCATTTAAAATTTGGAGATCAAGGGGGTTGGTGTAACTCCGTGATTTTAAAAATGTGTTTTTTAGTCATTGAAATGGCAGATATTAATTTCAAAATTGGTATTTAGGTATATAAAACTAGTGATTTTCTACAATTAAAAAAATATCGAAACAAAAAATAAAATGCATAGACGCTAATGCTAGTAAAATGCTCATCATTTTCAGATTGGTCATTGGTGCACAAGAGTTAAATTATCTTAACGTGAGAAGACTCCCACATTATTTGTAAAATCCTCCCACGAGAAATCCGTAGAGATAACAAATTTAACGCCCTGATGGACGCCAAGGTGAAGTTGTATATCGGTGTATAAATAAGAGTGTTATAATGCATGACTTCTTACGAATCCATAATAAATAGACTAAGTATATAACAGTGGCTAAATCGAGAAAGTATCTTTTTGCTATGACTGCCGTTTAGTTTTAATCTTAATTTGGTTCAATGTACGCAATTTGTTATTTATTTTATTCGTGTGTACTGTGTAACTACGCCATTTTCCACGTTCAAAAATCAAATGGTAACTGCTAATATTCTTATTTTTGGTACTTAAGGTGTACTATTTCAATATGTGTATACGAAAATATGTTTTTCCCCCTATTTTGGATTATGACTACGAAGTGAGACATTCATCGAATTTTCAAAAATTGCGTCCGCACCACTTTTCACCTTCATTTCTTGCACAAACATCTGTTTCTAGAAAACATAACTTTGTATTGCTGTAAACTCGCAAGGGTAGTTAAAACTTGTGCGGGTTTTGTTGTTGTGGCGTGCCAGCTTGGTAATCCCTTAAACATTGCCCTTAAATTAACCCTTGTCTTACCAACATATTATTGCAACGTTTTTTATCAAGGGGTGGTCTGACGTCTGAGGAGGCACCCTGACGACCCTGAAGGTGGTACCTACAATGTATTTTTCTCTAAAGTGACCGCAACGGATGAACTTACAACTACTCAAAATCCCTAGGTCATATTCGTTTGCGTTTTTATGCAACAGGAAATCATCCGTGGTAACCGCCCCCCCCCCTCCCCCTCCGTTGTAAGATATCAGGGATTCAATTTGTTCCATACAGCGTAAATCTTAGAGACGGCCTTAAATTCATAATTAATAATGGAATCTATTAACGTGCATTTAAGTGTTTTTATGAAAACGGCCTCTGGAATCCACATTTTAAAAATCGGACCATGTTTCTTTAAAAGTTGTCTTGATTATTTCGAAAATAATTTATTTTTCGGAAATACAAGGCAAGGATTGCGTTAGACTAGATACCTTCATCGCACCCTGGACTTATTAACGGTGTAGCCTTTGAGCGCAAATTTATTTAGCCGTCAGGTTATTATTGACTAGAATACAAAAGAATCTATCAGAAAACTAAAGAAATAAGCTTTGACAGCTTATACTTCACTTTGAAAACATATTACCGGCAATTTGAGAATAGAAGATGTAGTGAACTTATAAAGTATGTCACGAAGCATATATGTACGAAAAAAATGTTTTCTTTAGGTGAGTTCATCAAAGTTTAAACGTCTTTATCAAAACTGTAACTACAGATTTGAGTAGCACCCATGGAAGGGTTTACCAATATTTGTACCCGAGTTTGACACAGGCACAACATTTTCAAATTGATATAAATTTTATGGAATTGAGTTTAATGGAAAGAAGATCTCATTACAAATAAAATGCCAACAAAATCTTAGAATTTCGTCGCTCCTAAGTTAAGTTATTGGCAAGTTTTTGTCGCTAGTATAATAGGGTATATTTTCTGATAATCCATCCAATAAGAAACCATGTTGAAGAATTTGCTGAAAGTCTGACATAATGATATCTTACCAGGATGTTTAATTTTCTTGAGTAGAATTGTTTAAAATACCCTATCAAGCACATGTGTACAATTTGGTTAAGACACTCCAACTCGAGATGGGTTAAATTGACGTTTTAAGTTAAAATGTGGCCAAATTCGCCCATTTTAGGCTCATTTTGGAGCAAAATAGGCAATTCTAATTGCAGATTGTAAAAAATTCAAACCTCATTGAATAAAAAAATTGGCTGGTTCTATGTAAAACAGATTGTTTTTTTGTCAAACCTACTTTTAAGTTTGTCAGAACAAAATTTAAGGGTCAAAATTAACATTTTTTCCCGAAATGCCAGGTTTTTTTGACAATTTTGCCCCAAAATGACGATTTCTGACTCACTCCCCCACATTTTTGTGAGATGTAAAATTAATTTGAACTGAATCAGAATGGTTAAACTCGGACGCATTTTTTTTTCTTTAAAAAAGATTCATAATTTTGAAGATATAAACGAAAAAGTAAAAAAAAAATGGGTAATCTAGCAAACAATGTTGTCACGGTTTTACATAGGAGATACATATCTAGTGAAAGCCATAGTATTTGACTCAAATGTGGCTGTACCTACCCGAGTAACCACCGCTTTCTGCGAAGGTGGCCCAAAGTGAAATCAAAAATTTACAAAGATAAGTAAAATGATACCGTATCTGAGACCATAAATCTACCATATATAGGGTGATTCAGGTGTAAGAATATACCGACTATTATACCTGACACATATTTAGACAGGAATTTTAACACTTATAAGTGTAGAACATGTAAACCCAGCTGATATTATCTTCCTTTTTTTAACCATCTTCACCCTTGGTTATATATCACAGCTTATCACTTTTTATCACGTTTTTTTCAGGCCACGTTCTCCTTCCAGGAGATGAGGTCGTGTTATAGCATTGCTGTGATGCATATTCACAAGAATCCTTGATTTCCTTGACTAACTTGACCAACTTGGTGATCAGATGTGGGGAGCATACTTTACTGTCAATGACTAACCACATTATTTAAGTCAGGTCTGTTCTAGCAATGACCTTATGGACCTTTAAATAATGAGCCTTAGTTTTGGACATCTGATGGACATCTCCGATTTAAATGATTTTTTCATCATTTTAAGGTTACAAATGTTTAGTCACAAAAAAAAGGTCACCCTTTAGACGAAGCGCCTGAGGCTAGTAAAATGCCTCAGGAGCTTGTATATATATATACTAACCCGAGTCACCCTGTATGTTCGAATGGATACTCTACCCAGCATAAAGACCATGCATACGCAAATGTGGCATAATAATTATTCAAAAATGGAGTAAATACGAAACTGTATACATACAACTTTATTTCAACCAATCTTTCTAAGTTTAATAAACTGTCATAGAATGGAAGGCTAAATTTGGTATACTAACACTTGTAAAGCAGCAAGTCGATTTTGATACTCTCTATTATAATTCTCGTGACATGTTCAGGTCTCACAATTTTAGGAACATGGTGTTTAAAACCGGTCCAAAAACCCAATTACTATGTAACTGATTAAAAAAGATAATCTGACAGAATAATCGAAAGCAGCAAGAGACACTTACGATGCACGTAAATTCCTTTGATCAACATTTATGTTTTATGTATAATCTAAGAGAACAGTTAGAATATGCGTATATAGAACAAATGAATTTCTTCCGTCAACCTGTATTGCGAAACCTTAAGTGTATTACCATGCTTGTCTTTCAAAGGTGATGTTTGTCAATAAATACAGTGTTACAATTCATTCTTCCGGATTCCGCTTACAGATTCTGATATGCGATGTACTTATCCTCTTGGGTATAGGTCGGTGTATTCCAATGTAGGAAGTATACCATTTCATTGGCATTAAGATGATCCAAATAATGTTTGAAAAGGAACTCAAATTTTGATAAGCAGTTACAAAATCCAATTATAATAATAGCTTTGTTACACTATTTATCTACTATTTTGTAACAATTTCTAAACTTCTGATCTGAGATTCCGGAAATACGAATATAATCTGGAAATATGACGTCATTTATACTGAATTCTATAACTTTATTTTAGGTGTATACCAAATAATAATTTTCTAAAAAAGTCCCACATTTTCCATTAAATGTTTTTCCCCAATAATGTGTATAATAAGTTTAACTTTAAAGAATGTCTTTTCCGAGAGTGATGAATATATGCGACATTAAACCAAATGTTGATCGAACCGTCTGTTAATTAAAAATAGCATGAATAAGTTTTGAATGAAATATAGATGTTGATTTCATATTTCAATGAATAAAATTATAAATTTCTAATCTGTACATCAGCAACCTACATTTTTTTTCTTTTATCCATCCTGTCCATGAAAGCAAAACCCGTGAGAACAAATCGTTAAGGATGCGTAACACCTGTGATACATATTCACAGAATTATGTAACATACAATACAATATGTCACATTCAATGATCTGACATTCCTGATAAAGTTGCATCCAGTATTCAACATCATTTAAAGTCTCGTTTGATTAAATTTGATTTATATTTTGATTTTGTATTCATATTTAATTACTTTGGAATCATTTCGTGGATATTCTATCACAACTATTGGAATACGAGAGGCGTAAGCTTTCCTAAATTTAATGTCATACAAAAAAAGTACATGCATGCAATTGTATGAAAATATAATGCTATCAAGTAAATGTTCTTCATATAGAAAATACAATAACCGGTTAAAATTTCGTCAGCGTTGGATCTGTCCTTCGACGTTTTATTTATATCGGATAAAGACACATCTTGATTAACAATTTATTAGTTGTTATTTTTGTTCTGTTAGAAGTACGTTAGGTGTTTTAGGTATAAATTTGTTACTAATTTTACTTCACTACAGAAGGTTAAAACGTCATCAACACTGTTTAACTACGTCAGTGGGTTATTTAAGCTTTATTTAAGCTAGTTTTATGTGTTAAACATTGGTTCTATAAAGACATGTCCCTGTTACATGTTTCTATTCAATATCGTTCAACTCTTTGATACATGAAAATGTATATATATGTTTCCTTTCTTTTTTCTTTAACAAAGTCCTTTCTACTCGGTATAACACTCTTTCATACTTTTTGGTATAACAATTTTTAATACTCTTTACAATATAGACAGTGTTACCACAATAGCAAGGCATGTATATATTTCAGTCACACAGTTAAGTAGTCGAAATACTAATGTCTAATTTGTATGTAAATATTAGCAGTTGCGACCCATTTAGCTGATTGGAATTGTCAGTCCGCACAAAAGTTAGATATTTTACCTTTCTATATTTAGAAAATAATTGTGTAATATAATCCAAAAGACAAGTAAGGACATTGTGTAAGAGTAAATACAAGTGATTAATGACACCATTTTACCAAGAACAAAATACATTAGAAAATTGAGTGTACTACCAATTGTTTTACTACATTTTATAATCCTTTTCTTTTTTTCCAAATCTGTCCATGAAAGGAACACCTGTGGGAAAAAATCCTTCAAGCATGCGTAACACCTGTAATACATATGCACAGAATTATGTAACATACAATACAATACGTCGCATTCAATGATCTGACATTCCTGATAAAGTGGCATCCAGTATTCAACGTCATTTCAAGTCTCATTTGATTAAATTTGATTAATCTTTTGATTTTGTATTCATATTTAATTACTTTGGAATCATGTCGTGGGTACTCCATCACAACAATATTTTCCCTCGGTGATCTGAAAACGATGATTATGCCCCCAGCTTTGCTTCGGGCATATTCATGGTTTTCGTCTGTAATACGTAATTCCAATGTAATACACTGTCTGGTTCAAATGTTACATAATTCTTAACAACTGTCTTCGTATAATATTTGTTTAGTAATAGCATTTTTCACTGAAGTTTAAACATGCATTGATACTTGAGTGTGTGCAAATTGTAAGGGGCGACTTAAAAACTCAACCGGCGGTTGTCTGCCGGTTCTGTGCGGTTGACTATTGTTTATTCTGTTGAACTGCCCAGAACCGGCAGAGTTTTGAAGCGACCTCTATGGTAGTGCATGGCCAAAACGGTGTCGACGTCATTTATGACGTATACATTATAACACGTGCAAACAGCGATGGAACGCTTTAGTCAACCACAACAGGTTATTTCCGACTTTGATTGACGGGTCTATTTGGTAATGGGAATCGAATTTTGATATTTATGTTAAAAATATCACTTCTTCAAATATTATATTAATCATTATTAATATCTTTTTTTCCATCATATGACAATTTTCATTGTTCATGAGACTCATGAAACAGAGAAAGCAAAAGAAACGAGGGGTTTGCTATAATATATATAGTGTACGTGTGTATATAGTACAGGCAAATGACCGAGTGGGTACTTTATTAAATTCATCACATTTGAAATTACGTGGTCTGTCAACAAATCTGTTGAAACATGATACTCTATACACACAAAAGGTTTTGTTCAGTTTAACTGCCAATTCTGTCATGCTGGCGACACTATCAAACCCTTGGACTTGTACAAATCCGTACTTGCCTTCTCCTTCGTGTTGTATAAATACTATATCTGAAAGAAGTGTGCAAATTTGCAGTTGAAGATTTCAAAAAAAAATAAAATTTTTGTTGAAAAAAGCATAATTGTTAAAATCGTACCCGTATAAAACGATAATACATTATTGAAATTTAAAGCATTGTTTACCTAATGATAGATACTTCATTTACCCATTACTTGGCAGGAGAACGTTGATTTTTCACACCGTTGACACACAAATACGTTGACGCATAGCTCATATTCAAGCAGGCATGACTTTAAAGTGGGCTTGATAGTTTTGTTTTGATACTGAAATAAAGTGTTTCTAGATACGTTTTCACCTGCGTTTTCAGATGTTTTTCTGAGTTCCGTGCAATATGATAGACCATTTTTATTTAAGAATATGTTATCAGGAAGATGATTTTGTCCATGCACAGCAACTTATTTGTAGGAAAAAATTCTGATTTGTGGTTGCAGAGTTATTGATTTTACAAAGGTTTCCAATTTTTTTGGAAGTGAAGAAAAGAGAATTTCAGTTGTCTTCAAGTTATGTGGACATCCATGCACACTCAAGAATTTTTTAGATATATCTGTTAAATCAAATGTAAACAAACAACAAGCGGCAAAAATAATGAGTGTAATTTCTGCGCCTGTTCTTCCGCCTAAAGCAATTTTGATCAGCTCTTTATCATGCGGAACTAATCATCTTTAAA
>JXSR01S035446.1:208022-222353 GCA_000969725.1 Ophiothrix spiculata
ACACGATCCCAGGTCTCTATTTCCTGAAGTACATTTTTCAATACCAAAGGAAAACAAGATTTTCAATAGCAACTCTGAGCGTGTTATATTATATTGTGTTTAATATTGTAATATTCAAAACATTTTCATCTCAACAAATATTAAAAAAAAAAAAAAACGAACTCTATAATGATAACTGGTTTCAGACTGCGAATTTAATTGGTGGATTATCTTAAATCCCACTTCCTTCTATATATGAAAGTTTGCAACTTCTGGCCAAATAAATAATGTAAAAACCAGAAAAGAGATATCTGCAAAAATGGAAACAAGCATGACACAAAATTTGTTTTAAGTTGTTGCTATGGTGAAGAAGGATTGGAGAATATCTTTGGCTTCTGGGAGTACATTTGTGCAATAAAGGTTAGAATAATGTCTACCGTTAGTTGCAAAATAACACACGAATCAGTTAAATGGTTTGACACGTTTAGCTCCTAAGCTATAAAACGGTATTTCAAACACTTCCAATGATCAGTTTCAAGATGCTTGAACAATGTTAATATCAGTTTAAACTCTAAACTAAGAAAAAGTTTTTATAAGAGATAATTTTTATTAATTAATACATCTTGTCTTAATAAGAAGCACTTAAATGTAACATAATTAGTACTTAAATGTACTTAAAATGTATTTCAAAGTAAAAAGTTCTATCTAAATTTGCCTCTTTCTCATTATTGGTTATATCTAATTATATAATTTAATAGCTATTCAAAATCTGCTTGTGATCTTTCAATGTATATTTCCGAATCTAAATAATTAAAGGAGTCTAATTCGATCAAGGAATGGAGAAATACGCATCGTACACTAGATCATTAATAACAATCAGACAAATCACAAACAGGCCAGGATTTTATTTTATTTGAAAAAACTCCTGGCCAAACAAGGACTCGAACCCCGGACCTCTCGCTTGAATTGCGAGCGCTCTAACTACTGAGCTACTCGGCCTTTCAGGTAAACCGAAAGTTTTAATAACCAAGTAGCGTGGTAGAAGGTTCCGGTACAACAAAAAAACACATAAACAGAATACGAGACAACCCATTGTTCAAGAGCATTCCTGCTGCGACCATCTATCATATATACTATATATATCTAAAGTTGGGAGATAGACGAACTGAACATAGGTACAAGGATATAAAGCTCTAACGCTGCACACTAGCATACGAGATCAGAACTGATGCTACCGTATTTCTAATATATAATCAGATCAAGGAATGGAGAAATACGCATCATACACTAGAACATTAATAACAATCAGACAAATCACAAACAGGCCAGGATTTCATTTTATTTGAAACAAATCCTGGCCAAACAGGGACTCGAACCCCGGAACTCTCGCTTGCATTGCGAGCGCTCTTGCCCCAATTTTTGCTGATTTTAGAATTGAAATTATTTTCATATTTTACTCATTATTCAATTCTAAATATAACATTCAAATCATGTTCCTTTTTGGAGATATAAGTGAAACTTTATCATCTATGGTAACACTAAAATAAAATCTTCACATTACTAATAAAGTACAAGTACAGGCAATGCAAAATTGTTCATATTATAAAAATGTTTGGTTAGAGTGACTGAAATTTGTAACTCATCCCTGTTCAGCGGTGATCTTTTATACGAAAGTGACAAGCTAAAACTTTCAAAAAATCGGATACCATGTAAATTTTAGTTGGTTCTTTATACTTGCTCATCAGCCATACCAATTGTGCATTAAAGAGCTGTTGTAAGTATTTTATATAAATCATTTGGTGAAGAACCCTGAAAATTTCTAAAACAACCACAAAAAGCATTAAATATATGGACACTTTTATGTGTTTAAGTGTGTTAGCACTATTTTATTGTCTTAACTGAAAACACAAGAGCTGCAAATGCGACTTTAGTTTGGGGGTCCTTATACGGTAGAACCTTTTAGACAATATAGTTTTCTTGTGGGGCAATTTTCCCCCCAAAAAAATGTACACTTGTGTAGCCATACTAGTTGCCAAATCAATGATATTCTATATTCTTCAGGATAATATCTAAATAATTGTGAGTCACATTGTTTTTACAGATTTATGCAGTAACTGTTATACATTTCGTATTACAACCTGCAAGTAACTGAGACAATTTTTTGCAGGTTAACACACTTGTTGAAAATGTATCACTCTCAAAATGGGTGATTTTATAAGACCAAATTTCGACATTCCCGGAGATGAAAATTGTTTTTTAGATTTAACCCATGTCATTTAATCTCCAGCTATCTTTTGAAAGCAGTCGGTGGTCCCATATATATATATTTTTGATTTGACATCTACTTGACATTCACAATTGACAAGTCCAAAATTAAAAAATAAACTTTGCCTCAAACCTTTTACTCCACAAGTAGGGTGGTTCCTTTATACTCCAAAAGAGAAAACAATATCAGCTTCATCAGCAACAAATCGTGTGTGATATCACTGTTCCGCATTTGTTAAAACTACTAATGGAAAAACGGATAAATTATTTCATTTAGACAGAACCAACTACATCTTACAGTTTTGTCGGTCACGGGTGTCAAACTTCCTCAGACATGTTAGAGTGATCCATTCTCCTACTTCGACTTTATTTTGAAATTTAATGACGAGGATGCAAATTTTTAGTCATCGTCATCACATGACCCTTTCATAAAATTTGAGGCGGGGTATTTAATGTTCGCTGCCATTATTTACATTCTCAAACATGTTATCATGCTCTTTTTGGCTTACATAAAAAATAGACACTCTATACCTTCTTTTCTAACTATTGACTCTAAATTGTGGTCAATGTAAACCGTTGCGGTTGTTAATATTGAAAGTCTTAAGTCTTACTAGTAATCCCTTAAATGTGTTTATGGCACAATGAAAAAAGCAAGTTCAAGTTCAATGAAAGTGCAATGAAAGGACATAGCAACAAACAAACACAATTTACGGAGGAGTACACCTGATCCAGTAAGCCAAAAAGGCCAGTAAAGTAGTGCACGCTTGGAAACACAAATTAAGTTACACTTATAAACACGACCATGGCTGCATGAAGAAAATACATGGCAAGGACAGTCTCAAAAACCGAATGCATGAGGATATGTTTTATTGATGTTCGAAACTGTTCATCGTTTTTACTTCTTTTAGTGTTTTTGCAAGATAATTCCAAAGAATGGGTCCGCTGGAACATATTCCATGCTTGAAATTAACCCTTTTTCTCCGAAGGGGGGTTGTTGCAGTCTGACTCCGATTTTATACCATAACTTTCGTCTAAAACAAAAATAAGGGAAAACATGCCGGCCTATTATGCTGAAGGTTGTGATTACAAGCCAGGACGGGACCCCTGCCGTTATTTTCGTCTTCCAACCGAGAAAAATCAGTCTGAATTGTATGTTTACTTGTGCCTATTGTGTTAATACGTATGATTAGTGGACAATCATTTGTTTGAGTCCAAAACGCACGTGTTGGGTGATTTACATAAATTATGACGTCACTACTGTCCCGGCGTATAGCGCGGGAGTTATTATCAATATAACCAATGGTCCAAGACAATGGGATATACATAGTTAGCTCATGGTCTAGTCTTTGCTCAATCAACAATTCCAATGTCGAATAATACAATTAATATATTACAATTTAATAAAGCACCACGGTAAATGTAGACATTTTTAGCTGCCTTCAAAGTGAAATTATTTATTCTGGAGTTTCACCGTGGCCTTTTTTTACACAAGATACACCTCCTCAACACCTGCAACAGCCTTGTCTACCATTGATGTATACAGCCAAACACCTCCAGTGGGTATGATACTAGACAATATACCTTTTAGTATAATTGCATAAGTCTTAACTGTTGGGAAAGCTAGAGATCCTTTATGCTTAATTGTGAGACACACATAGTTTTAATGGTTTATGAAGCTGACCATCCATGTGCTCTATTATCTATGGTTGCTTTTGCGTTTTTTAGCTGTGAGGAAAAATCTAAGAGGGGGGTTACAACTACTCCGTGGTTAGACGAGGGGTAATTCGAAATCGGACTTGAACTTTAATTACAGCAAAACAATAGTATAGACGAAAGGGTGCTTCCGACAAACAAGGTTCTTAATTGAATATTTTTCTAAGAATATAGCAAGCCTTAAAACTTATAGTTGCCAATACTCTTGCTAAATAATATTTTATCGGTAAACACACGATAAATAAAGAATATATGAGTCAACTCAATGTTTTCAGTTTATTCAAATATCTATATTCATACCTTTAGGTTTTATGTAAAATATACGCCGGGGAAGTAGTGATAATGAGCCTAACACGTGCGATCTAGTTCCAAACAAATGATTATGTTCACTGATCATACGTATTAACAGAATAGGCGTACGTAAACATACAAATCAGACTGATTTTTCTCGGTTGGAGAACAAAAATAACGACAGGGGTCCCGTCCTGGCTTTTGATCACAACCTTCAGCATAACAGGTCTGCACGTTTTCCCTTATTTTTGTTTTAGACGAATGTTATGGTATCAAATAGGAGTCTGACCTTTTTTCCCATAGACTTAACGTATTGCAAAACTGTCTAACCCGTTTGTTTGGGTCCAAAACGCACGTGTTTGGTGATTTACATAAATTATGACGTCACTACAGACTGTCCACGAATGATTTATTATACCCGGCTATCGGATTTATTTGTGGACCAATGGGTACGGTTTTAGTCAAATCTTGTAAATTTTCAAGTTAAACAAGTCTTTAAGTTTCTGAAGAATTTCGAATTTTTCAAATCGCATGTTCCTGTGAAAAGTTATAGAGATTTTACCAAACAGGGTATATTTTTCAATTTGTAATCAGAGAAATTATTGAACTTTTAATTAGAACTGGCTATACTGAACCTTCTTTTACTTTTCCAAACTTAAAACGTAAAATGCAATTTAAGAACTATTGACTGACTGTGACGGATATGAAGTATGTTTTGGGGAAAGAAATAACGATTTTGGTCCGGTTACGCTTGAACAGCTTTACATAATGAATGGTACAAATCATGTTAAATGGTACGCACCTAAATGGAACCCAGCTTGAAACTTTACATTTGCCATTTCTAATGACAACCGGAAGATAGTAGTTTTGATGGGTATTATGGGTAATAACTCAATTTTTCGACCAGTTTTTGCGATCGACGCGCTGTGGTATGTTGACATAATCAACAGAATTGTTATTCCTCAACTCAATCTGATTAAGACTTGCTATTCTGAGTAGGAAGAGATTAAAAAGTTTTCAAGTTAATGCTTTTAGTAGATCATAAAAAATTGCAGAGCAAGGAAAGAAGATCTGGAGTTGGTCAAGTTGTATTCATTAACTTTACAAATTGGTAAGTGTGCATATTACAAGTACTATACCTGCATGATTATTTGTACAAAACCACGTTTGTACTGATTTTCAATTACCTCATCGAACAAAGCAGTGAAGCATGATATTTTGATGAAATTTATGGAAAATGTAGAAGACTTATCCACTATTGTAGAAAAGTTGTTGGTTTTATGAAAAATTATGATTTAACATTTTTTCTGATTTTTTGAAACCGGGTATAAATCATTCGTGCACAGTCTGTACTTCGCCGGCGTATATTCTCTTTACATTATGGAACAATAATAGACAAATAGAAGAGATTAACTTCAATTGATATTCTATAACTAGTAGGTCTCAGTAAAAAGGAGTGAAACTTTTATTTCCAACATATAAATATGATTATGCTTCATATTGGCATGATCAGAGTCTTACAACAAGTATCAAAATATCTCAAGGCAACTAAGAGACGGACCATTACTTTCAGGGGGAGGCTGGAAGTTTAGGTAAAGGCAAGATTTTCTTTTTCACAAATTTTTTCGAGGCAATTTTTTTTTTCTGTACTTCCTTGAAGATTTTTTTTTTTTGTAGTCAAAAATCTTAAAAGTTATTTTTCCTCATGTGGTTTAAGTTATTTTTTTTAAGCAGTGGATGGAATTACTTTTTCTTTTCTTTTTTTTCAGAAAAACTTCCAGTCCCCTACCTGGAAGTCTAATGGTGCGCCCCTAAGAAGGCAGTATGAAAATGAAGCAAAGTTTAAATATATTACGGACTACGATAAAACAACATTCCGTGCAAAAAAGTCCACAAATTAAAAAGCAGAGGGAGATTATAAAATTAACTTTTTCAATCTAATCGGCTTTTCCTTTGCAATAGGAGAAACTCGTATACAATATCCTAAAAATGTTTTGATATTTGCACACCACCAAAGTTCGAATCTTATAGTTTGTTTTGAGAAAACAAAGTTCTAATCTTCTAAATATATAAAAGTATCTATAGATGGCTTGACAACAGTCATCTGTCTATACTCTGTAAATCTTGGAATATGCAACAAGCAGCTGATTAACGCACAAAACCAATATGACCATACCAAATCTTGCTGAATAATCAGATGAAATCATGTCAATGTTTGTCCTTGTGTTAACAACAAAATTAGCCCAAAATATTACCAAAATCATGAACAATTTATGTAACAAAATATTAATACGCAGTGATTCGGCCTTAACCTATCCCAATCAATAATTACTAATATCTTACACAATATAAAACCACCAGTTCCCAATGTTGTACAATACAAGGGATATGCTATGGATCTTGTAACAGAGTCTGATTGCTTGTTGCATATTCAAGGTTTACAGAGTACAACAACATTATTCGGGCACCCAACTGAAACCAGGCGGCGGGTCTCTTTTTCCAGTCGTCGGATACAGAATATACTTTGATGGCGTCTTGTAGATCCCACAATCAGCTGACGTGATGCATTCTGGGAATTTCACTTCCTTGAGCTTCCGCAAGAATTCCGTGGCGGGTTCGACATTGCCATCCACTATTCCGGTAATTTCAGCTCTCAACACATAGTCCAAAGCCGGACGAGGAGAAAACTGCTTGTATAAACCAACCTTTGAAATACCGAGATTTTTTGGAGCGTTTAGAATAAAATCCGCGCCACTACTAGCTATCCAGCTCTTTTCAAAATCTGCAATATCTGCCGTTTTTGCTTTGTTTACCTGATATGAAAGGAAAATATAAGATTACATGATTAGGAGACCTTTATGGTAAAAAACGCATGTACATGCGATAATGGTATTCATTTTTTATGAACTGTGAACTTAATCCATATTAACCCAAACACTTCTATCTATAAACAGATAAATGTCGATTTACATACCCGAAAGCCAATAAGAATCCATAGTGAGTTTTCATCACGTTGCAGCCATGGTGCTAATGGTTTTCCGGAAGAGGTTGCTAGCTCTTCATACCCACCTAAATATAAAGGTATTTTAAACCGTTAATAATGAACCGATATCAATGAAAAATTAAGTCGTATGTATGTTTTGAAAAAAAAAATGCCAGTCGAATTCATTTAATAGAACAAAAAAACAATATTTTGAGCATACTCAGTTTATGAAATTCAGTATATAGCCTAATGAAGAATTAAAAAAAGTTTTGAAGTCGGAAATCTATTGATTTAGATCTGCAAAACAGCATATAATATCGAATCATTAAATGTCCACTTTCTACACTAAAACAATGGACAAATACAATACAATGTAGTACAAAAATATTTGTCAAACTATTTAAATTATAAATTACAACATATCTATGAAGACACATTCGTACTGAATTGCTAAAATTATTATCAGCAATTTTCGGACAATTTTTATAACCAGTTTCAGCCCTTTTCACGTAGAGTGTGCAATAGACGTAAGCGATTGTGCAAATCAACTTTTCATTTTCAGTGATATGTTATGATAAGTTTTTGAACACTTATGGAAAAAAACATATCCCCTTTGCATACATGACATACTGAAGAGAGAAACGTAAACCTTCACGATCCTAAGTTCCAGTTTAAAAATTAATACTTGCATACAAAAAAGTAAATAGCATTCAGACCTGGATAAAATGTCTGGATATCCGGAGGGTTTCCTTTGTTTCCAACTTCGATAAACTCTTTTGTCGGTCCAGTGAAAGCTTCAAACTCTGGTCCATCAAAGCAGGCATGGTTGATGTATTTGAACTTTGCTGCACAAGAAGAATATGGAAAATCCAATTTATTTGGTGTGGGGTTTGTGTGTGTGTTATTATTTTTTTTTTTAAAAAGAACTTTTTATTTTTATTTCCTATACAAATGTTTTATGCTTTTAATAAATACCCAGGTAACCGTAGTCCATAAAAGGAAGAAACGCACTATTATAAATGACCCATTAATGAGGGAAAGATTCCAGAGCGTCGTATCTTGACTTGATGTGAACTGGCGCGTACTATATTAGATATAAGATAAATATATTCAATCATTTTTTGAAACACTGGAATTTCTAAATAAGAACAGTTTTTCATTGAGAAAGAGAAGTATCAGCGTAATCGATGTGTAAGCAGTTTCCCTTAAACCTAGATTGAATGATTTTTCCTTAATATTAGACACTTAATATTAAACCATTTTGATTAATGTCAAATACGCCTTTTTAAGGTAACAATATGTCGATGAGTTAATAACAATTCAATAATATATACATACCAGTCTGGTCTATGTTTTCGTGCAGTTGTGTAACCAAAAAGCATTTGTTTCTCTGCACATATTCCCCGGTGTATAGCCATCCGTCGACAAACGATGCAAAATCAGGAGGTTTTCCAATTTTTTCAAAAGCATTAAACACCAAATACAGCGGAAGCTTTGGTGGAGCAGGCGGTGGACCCTTTGGAGGAGCGGCCATTTCAACTGTTGTATCCCGCGGCTTACGTGTAAAAATACAAGACAAGTAATTGTTCCTTTTATATAGAAGCGAGTTATGAACTATGAACAGACTTTTTAACCTATACAATCCACGCAAAAATAATACCAGGTTGATTGTATTATGCACGTCCGTATGTTTACAATATCTCGCTACAGTTGACATATATTTCACGCGTGGCTACTGCACGAAGGTCAAGATCGGATCTTTTAGTCTATTTATATAAATGAACTTGGAATATGAAAATTGAATAATTACAAAATGTATTTGATTTCCATACACTGAATTTGGAATATGAAAAATTAATATACGTACGTTATAAGAAATGTCTTAAATTTTACGTTGCCTGTTATCATATTTAGTTCAACCGTAAAAATAAATTTAAAACAAGGTAATGTTGTTACGCCATTACTTGTACTTATATTGAAAGAATTGCTATTGGGGTTGAAATTAGAATGGTAGGCCTGTATGGTGTAACACTTATTGTTTATGGTAACCCTGGTAAAAATCGAGTACAAAAATAGTACAACATTCCTAAGGTTCACATTTGGAACATCATTTAAGAACAATTTGAGTACATTTATAGTACACAAATTTGTACTATATTTGTTATAAAACTGTTCTATAATTGTGTTCCAAAAATTGCTATTGGGGTTGAAATTAGAATGGTAGGCCTATATGGTGTAACACTCATTGTTAATGGTAAAGTGCCTATTGATTTGTTGAAATAATATCTCATTTTGTTTATAGTATTTAAAAAAGGTATACTTATTTATCAATAAATCAGAAAAATACGGTATTAAAAGTGGCAGTTTTGTTGCATCCAAACTGTCAGAACATCTCCATATTTTTACAATGTTTTGCAGTAAGTTATACGTGATCCTTATACACGTAATACCTTTTAATACAGCATTGCCTTTATTTTATGGTTGAAATAAATCATGGGCAAAGTAAAATTACGAACATTTTTACAATGTACCGTTAATATATTATATGGGAAAGAGGAAAGACAGAATTCATCAGTGTTCCCGACAAAATTGTTGAGCTTTTGCAAGTGTATTCTGATAAACATGATAAAGTTGACGAGGTGCTTACGCCAAAATCATGAGCTGAGACTATGAGCAAGGAAAAGAATCTTTTTATTTAACTTTTCAGAAACTTGTTGTGCCAATTTTCTTAACTTCTACGCCAAATGCATGCAAAATAACCTTAGAATAAACACTGGAGGTCATATATTGTGATTTGCCATTGACCTGGTTTATTTCATTCACACTTTTTAAGATAAATTTAAATTTGCTAATAATTATTTCGTTATTAAACCCCATGGTGTTAGCATACAATACTCAAGGAAGAACTATTACAAAATTACTCCAGACGGCTTTGATACATGTATTAAAAAAATCAAATCTTTTCCAAAGGTGGCAAATGTTAAGTGTAATGCTACCTTCCACTTTACTAATGATTGTGTTGATTTAACGGTGACAAACAAATATTTAAGTAAGATTCTGGATTATCGATAGTGTACAATAAACATTTGTGTAAGGTCACATTGACAGTGGCCGCAGAGAAACAATCACCGATATATATAGAGAAAAACACTCACTGAATACTAGGTATAGCATTTCATGGTAGACATTAATTCTTTAGTGTCTTTTAGATTGTTCCTAGAAGTACTCTATTTAATGAAAAAACTGCAAAGTCGATCAACAATCTCCAGATTTGACTACTGCTATTTGCTAAATGAAGGTGTTTTTGAGCGAAGAAAATAGGTAAACCTAAACATTCATCTCAGGTTAAGGTACTAAAGATACTCAAGATATAAAAAGAAAAATATGTTCTTATGAGTTACAACGCATGACATGAAATCTTATTTGTCGACAGTCGACAAAAATAAAAATCCATATTTATGGCTGTTTATTAGCAGTTGATCTTTAAAGTGTTGCATAAATAATTTAAAACTTATTAGTTGTACGTCATTTTAAAGTTATTACGATGATTCACTACAACAAAAGTTGAAAAATATCAATCTTATATCATCCATAGTGTCGTTCGCAGAAAAAACGAGCACATTACTACATCACACTACGTCTCAAACATGTCAGTAATCTTAAATGTTAGCCATGCATTTCGAAGCAAAGGAACAACAACTGAGCCAACTTGTTATTGTGAACTGAAATCTAAACCATAGATATTAGAATGCCGTATCGTCTTTTATTTACATAAAACTTGATGGAATGCGCGATTTGCAAGTATGATATACGAATGCTCATATTAGACGTTATGAAGGAATGTAGATTATAAGACCGTGCAATGCAAAAAGAGAAAACAAAGAGATCTCGGGGTCATATTGATCGGCCGTTTTTGGCAGCCATAACAGTGTCGATTGAATAGATTATAGTGTATGGCCTCCATAGCGTCCGCATTGGGCGTCCGTAGAACACTCGGTTTCAGAGACTAGGCGCCCGTATGACGCCCAGTCTCTGAAACCTATAATCCGGGCAACCGGAAATAAGACTTTCGATCATTACACCGATAAAAAAATATATAGCCTACATTTTGTCAAAATTTGAACAAAACCGCATTGTCCGAACATTATAAAATTATTAAGCTTGGAGAAGAGAAAGTCCGCTTTTTTGAAGTAATCTGTTGGCGCCATTTTGTATTTGTTCGTGGACGAGAAATCACTAGTAACGTTTCATTTACCATGTTTATAATCTAGATACACTATATCTCATGTACGCCAAAAATTAATATTTTCATGGCAATAATTTGATTAAACATGACATTTCTCCATTTTACTCGTTATTCGTAACAAGCGACTCGACAGTCTTTACAATAAAACATACTTTTTCGAAAGGACATTTTAGACATTTAGAAATTACTTGTTATCTAGTTATGAACAAATTTGACATTTTGGAACTTTGTTTATATTGTATTGTAGTTTCTTTTCATTTTTCAGTGCAATTACATGTAGTAACAAATAATGTTGTGTAAGTTTTCTCGGAGTGACTATTGTCCGGCCCATGTCTCCTTACATGTCTTGCTTTTGACTATATAATATTTTCTGGTATATGAAGCAGGGTTATGTAGGGGTAAAATTCATATCACTAAATTACTAGATGTACTATTGATGGCACATCGGCTTGAACACATATTCAATTCAATTTAATCCAATCCAACTGACTTTATTCCATAATATATACTTGTAAAATGTAGACAAACAAGATAAAAAGTACATAAAGATAAAAAATTGAGGAGAAGTAAAAAGGCCAGAATAGGCAAGAGAGGACTACCCCTTGGTAGAGAAGAATTTAAGGAGTTTCCATGTGGTCCGGCACATAGTCAAAAGCTAGACATGTAAGAAGACATGGGCCGGAAAATAGTAACTCCAAGAAAACTTACACCACATATATTGTTACTACTATTTGTTACTTTGGTATGTAATTGCACAGAAAAAACACTATAGTATAATACAAACAAAGTTCTAAAATCTCAAATTTGTTCATAACTGAATTACAAGCAATTTTTGTACTGATTTCTAAAATGTCTTGACGACAAAGAATGTTTGATCTTTTTAGCAAGGGAATTCCTGGTTTCAACAGAGTAATCTGAAGAAGATTTTGTATGTTTTGTTTTGTAATTATGGATTTCAGATTTAGTGATGAAAAAGTTGGTAAATCATGTACATAAAAGCATAATTTCAATTTTTAACATATAAATTCTTATTATTTACAAATAAAGCTCCTATATGGCTTCGATAATGACTTTTTAGAATAGCGCGTACTGCCCATTTTGTAACCTAAGAATTTTGTATAAATGCGTTTTGCACGAAAAAGCTCAAACCAGAATACTGTATCTACTGTATGGAACTACTGATGAGCTGTACAGTGAATTAATATTCTTTTTGGAATTACATGCTATCATGATCATAATATTGATATTGCATGAAATTTCCTTTGCCACATTATCAATGAAAATAAAGAATCATTTTTTAAACCAAAAATGATTTGACAGACACTATTGATTATTGTAGTATTGCATGTTATAGTTAAAGGTGTGCATGATAACTAGTTATATAGCAAAGGTCCAATGTATAAGATATTTATACACAAATTTAGTTTGTTCAGTCAGATTAAGCATTACTGGGGCATCTAAATGACCTATCGTGATTTCCCTAAATGCAAGGGAAGCTGAAAATCAATTGTCTTAGAATATAAAGCAATAACCTCAAAACAGATCATAGCATTTTTGAATATGTAATCTTTTTACTTATTCGATAGCTCAAAACTTCAAAGTGCTTCAGAAATGTATACTTCCTAAATTGAATATCTTGTTCGTTTTAATTCCATCTTATGAATTGTTTCTCGCAATATCTTACGCACTAGTTGAAATAAGAATAACAGAGATTCGCATTTCATATCTTTACTGCTTAATACTGAAAAACTTCACAGGAAGACACCGGTTTATATTATCTAAACCGAAGCGGTGTGGCTTACTCGCATGAGTACTGGGATCTTGTTTCGCGTTGCCTGTTTAACACCTGCGCAGCTGCTGGTTCCATAGCTAGTATTTGATATTTGACGATGAAACTGATGAAGGAGGGCGTTGATCTCCTGACATTGAAAAAACAATAATAATTGTGACAATATAGTAGGACTAATTTTGTAATTATTTAGGGCTGGTTTTTATTTTATACTTTAATCAAAATATGTATATTCATTTAAAGCTTTTTGAATATACGTGCATTAACTTTCCTGTCCGTACCAACATGTATTTAAGCAGCCGAAAAAATAAGACTAACGTGTTGCTTCGATAATGAATTTGGAATTAATTAGACAATAATAACTGCGCACCATCCTTTTTGAGGTCATTGTTTAAAATCGGAGGTATTTGTTTTGGGCCGAGGTAGGTACTTCTCTGAGGGAGCGCAGCTCCCGAAGAAAAGTACCGAGGCAAAAAACATTATTTCTTACTTATAGAATTTTGATCAGTCAATATGATAAACGCATGTGCGTGTGGTCATTATAAGAGGTCATTGTTACCTAAAATGACCGCGCAGTTGTTTGCGTAAAAGTGAAAATAATCTTATTAGATTGGATCGCGCTATTACGCAGGTTATTAATGAACATTAACACGTCATTCGTAAGTTTCATAAGAAACTTGACAAAGCAAACCCTTTTATAAATTGAAGCAACACGACTATGATGAAAATGTTTATAATCATGTAGGTTATTTTTAAAGATTTTCTACAGGATGAGAAAATATTTGGTCATTAAAGAATAAAATTGTATAAGGGGAAATAGCAACAGTTTGTAGGTGCTGTTTGTACGAGAATCTTGCAAAGATAAGTATTTATTGTAAAGATAATAATGATTATTAAGGCTACAGTCCCTAAAAACGTCTCGCTCGGCTGAATGTCATGTTTACTGCAAGTTTTTACCTACTTACACCTATCAGAATATCACAATTTTTGGCGTACATAATTATAAAAAGGGCCTGTAATTTATACATTTACCTTTACTAGTGATTTCACGTCCATTATCAAGGT
>JXSR01S035447.1:20639-31896 GCA_000969725.1 Ophiothrix spiculata
TTTATGATTTAAATATATTGACTTTCATGTATTATATCCTTTAAAATAGTTTCCAGGAGAAACTAAAGTTTTGATATTAACTTATTAAATAGTTTGTATGTAATATATATAATTTTGTGGAACTGCTTATTCATATAGCGTCGTGAGCGTTTTAATCCGGTATCACCGATACCAACCCGTGACACCTGGTACTCTGAAGGTCTCACATAGGGTATCAAATTTGGCCTTTCAGTTTCTGATAAGGTATCAAACTATGAAGAAATGGTTGAATTGATGATAATGGTGCCTTAAATTGCTCCAAATACCTAGACACACTCCTTAAGAGTGTTCAAATAGTGTACAGTTACATTTTACCTATGATTTCTTGTAATAATTATTTCGTCACACGGGAGGCGATAGGGTATTCATTTGAACAGGCATGGTCCCGGATAGGGTGTCCATTCGAACAGATAAGGTAGATTTATGGTGTCAGATAGGGTATCATTTCATCCATTTTTGCAAATTTTCGGTCTCACATGGGGTCCTGCGGACCTCGGGTGGTTACCCGGAAACCAATATCAGTTACCCCCCGGGACACAATACTGACTAGCAAACTTAAATGTGATTACTTATACACGTTCAAGTTCATTGCAAAATGTTCTCAAGTAAAATTGATTTCAACTTGCTTCTTCAAAGCAATTGATCATTAAACATTTATATCAGACTTTTAAATTTAGTTTGATTTTTAAAAATTAGACTAAAAGATTGAAATATATTCCATCAAGCGAATGCAAGAAAGATGTTAAAATTTGTAGAAAGATGTTACAATCAGTAGCTTCAATTCATAAGTTTTGAATCACTCGGTGTCAAGCCACTAGGTCAGTGGTTCTTGAAATACGATTCTTAAAAACTAACACTGTTAAGTGTAGGACTATTTCAAGAGCTACTCAAATATGGGAGACCATTTTGGAGGGTTTTTCGCATCCGAGTGACAAGGTGTCACGTAAATATAACGTACCGGGCCGCTATTGCACACGACTTACCTATTTATACGATGTTTTCTACCACGGTGTTTTGTCATGTTTATAGTGGGTTTACTTACGAATAAAAAATCACTTGACGGTATAAATTTTACTCAAAATGTCTGTCTTTATTCAATATCTAGGCCTATATGATAATATAGAAGTCTGTCTGTGTGTGCTTGCATAACTCCGGAACCCTTGACCAGATCGGGATCAAACCTGGAATATGAGTAGGAATTGGCCCACAGAGAATTCTGAAGAGGGTGAGGGTGCGACCAAGGGCTAAAGGTCAGTGTTAGAAATGATCAAAACGTTGACCTGAGGTCATTTGGGATCAACCAAGGTCAGAGCCATACTCCTAAACCATTGACACTACCTTCATCAAACCTGCACTATTAACAGGTGTCACCTACGGAGTTACCTGATGGGGTCGGGTCAAGGTCATCCAAGATCAAATATCAGTTGGGATAAGGTCAACCACGGTAACCTACGGTCATCCAATGTCATTTGGGTCATTAAAGGTCGAGGTCACAACTTTTCAACCCTTGAGCCAAACAGGACCAAACTTAGAAGCTGCACAGGGCCAAAGGTCATTTGAGGTCAAATCATAATCATTTCCTGGGCAACGTGAGTTCAACCCGCTAGCATTATATATTATTCTTGTTATGTAAATGCCTACTCTCGCCTTCTAGAGGCCAAAGCTTGAAGAAAAAAACCATGAGTAGGATTAGAAACTGGGATTCCCTGAATATTAAGCGGACATTCTATCATCTGAGCCATAAAACAAGCTGGAATCAGGGCGCTAAATATTGATCTTAGCTACTCATTTCTCTGTCCATAGAGAGTTTACAGGAAAATTTCCATTCTCTGTTTAGCGCATTTCGTTAGAGTACTTAAGAGAGACCTGGATTTCACCTGAATGTCTGTAAATTAATATCTACATGTAGAGCTCTGATACCGCCTAGTCTTGATGGCTGTCTTAGATAGTAGAGCACATATTTAACAAGCGGGAGGTTCCAGGTTCTATTACTGGTCAGGTTTTTGTATACAAAGTCTTATTAATTCTTGTTCCCCATTTGTCCTTTTTTTTGGCCTCTATCATTTGTTCGTGTCCAATCTGCATGTGCCTGCTGCATCAATGTTTCTTGTTTCTTGTTTTTATGTTACCAATTGTTCCAATCCTGCTCTTAAGGACCCCGATGGAATTAAGTCTTTTAAAGGCGTTTGAGCTACCCTTGGTACTCCTGGTTTTCTACTATAGTCTCACTTTTATAATAAGTCTGGCGACTTTTACCATGTACCATAGATTTTATTAATGCAAATATTGTTTGTGTAATATTGTGAATATCCATTGCATTTGAAAATTGCATGTGCATCTATGTTTTCTGTCACATGTATTGAGAACCTACAATCAAGGAAAAAAGTCGATGGAACACTCGAGTCTTTTCAGGTCCATTCATCCGTTTAAAACACTAGAAACTATAGTAACAGATGGATAAAGTTGAAGGCAATAAAGCACTCTTCTCTTCCGACCACCCCCTTCCCCACCCCTGTTTCAATGTTGGTTGTTAAGATACTCCTTGTGTTCGGATCAACATTGAGTGGGGAACGATGAAAGCGTGCGAAATCAATGACATGCACTGATAATTGTGCCAAGACTTTTTTCCCTAATTGTAGATGAATGAATGAAAGAATAAACAGTGCACACATGTGACCGCACGAACCAAGTATAGTTTTGCTAAAAATGGAAACATTTCTCTTGCCCGCTAGAACAGTTAAGTAATACGTGGATTTGAATTGAATGCTCTCCGCTTAATAAACGGGAGGTCCCAGATAAAGTTCAAATCCTGATAAAGGCTTGATGTTTTTGCAAGGTTTGGCCCCTGCGAGAAGAAGAATAAACATTTACACAATTAATTTGGACTTCTTGTTAAGTATCCATGATACAGGGCCAGCTTGTGTGTTGCACGTTACCATGGTAGTTGCATAAAAGCTTGAAAAGACTGAGAATGATTCTTCCTAAAATGTCATGATTTGCTTCTTTTAATGTAAATGGTGTTATTGAATTAAGCCATAATGCATGCAGTTGTGATAAATGTTCGTTATTTATAGATCATACATTCCCATGGCAACGTGTCTTTCTGTGCAGCTAATCGAATTGAGGCATTGGTCTGCGGTGATTGTCTTTAGTCAACGCTGTTTGTTTCTTGTGATGTACTGCATGTAACATGTGATCACAACAATCTAAGGAAAGAAGGGTCAAATATTTTTGACAGAAATATTTGATTGGTTTACTACTTAAAACTGCCAAACAATTGAAAAATGGGACAGAATATATTTTCAAAATCAAAATTAATAACCAAAAAAATGACCAAATTATGTTTTCATCCGATGTCTTCATTGGTTTCTTCATTCGTCTATCACTACTTTACAAAGTACTTGTTCCGGGCTAACTATAATTGCGAGCTTTCTTTTTATCACGAATTTGTCAATTTTGTCTGATAGCCTCAGCACATTGGTACGTTTTCCAGGACTCTTGCCTGAAAAAGTTATGTTTTGGTCAACCATACTATATCACAGATCTTTAAAAACGGGGATTGCGAATTCTGTACAAATACAAAAGAAAATCGATATAATCTCAATTCTATGTGTGAGTTGAAACCATTATTTGGATCATTATGTTTGAATAGCGCGGGGTTCTAAATCAATTACCATCAAATATTCATTTAGACTCCTTCATTTTTTTTAAAACATACAACATGGTGATACTGAAAATAAATATTGCAAATAAATACCACGGTGAAAGTAGAATAATAATACATAACACATTATGATAAATAAAACGAGGAGCTTTTACCGTGGTAATTCTTTGCGAAAATTGTATAAGGAATGTTATTTAAACATTCACTTGGTTATATCAAACGTATATTTGCAATACCGATGAGTCAAGAGGCTACGCACAGGTGACTTGAAAGTGTACACTCTAGTGACGCGGTTGGTCAATGAACTTTTTGGAAAGCCTACTGAATAGATTGTGGAGTATAACAGAAGACTACACGTAATTGCCTGTTGGATTGTCTCGGTACCAGAACAAACATTGCTTCAAACAAATTTAAATGCAGCCGATCACCATCCCCGTTTTTAAAGATCTGTGCTATAATCATGATATTAATGACAGTATTTCAATAGTATTGACCTTGTTGAATCTATCGTCATTAAAGTGATCCCAGTCTTTTGTTCTCTTCAGGGGATAATCCTCCTGACAGAAACTGTCAGTGAATAGAACATGGGGCTAGAAAAATACAATAGAAAAAATCAATAGAAATAGCTAATTTAAGAGGATTTAACGGTGATTAAACGTAGGTCACAATACACTAATGACATGTATATATTGAACTATCATCATCATCATCATAACTTTTCAGCATGACGAATTTGCAGTAGACAAAATAATGAATGATAATAGTGGCATATTATAAATCTTTCAATGACCTTGTTCAACTTGTCATCATTAAATTGAATTTGAAGATAACAAGAAGGGATCATCTGCGATTTTATCAGACAAAAAACATGTCTACCACGATACTGTGTAGAATATAGGCTTGCAACGGTATGGCCGTAACTTTATTAATGTCAAGAATGTCCTGTAAAATGTCCCCGTGTGCTGGGGCCATTGGCCCTTGAAGGTGTGTACAGGCCAATTCTGTCATAACTAACGAGTCCACACCACTAATAGGTGCCCACTGATCAATGCTGATAGCAGACGACGCAATTTACGACGCCATTACTTGATGTACCGGTTTACTTAAAGGTGCGTTTACAATGCGACGACATGGCCCTCGACGTAGGGTAACGTATTCCAAAATCACAAAATCCTGGACGACAAGCAACGAGTAAAGATGAAAAATAAAATTTTGTTGAAGTATAGTAACGAGTCTCAGCGACACCACGGCAACAAGTGACGAGTGGGTGCTGAAAGAAACGCAGACTTACTAATAAATTAAGAGTTTGGCTTGACGTTGGATGACGACTTCTCGTCGACAAACAACTGTAAGCAACGTTGTGAGGCGGCAAATAATGACCAAGGCTGACGTAAAGGAACGAATGCTATCGACTGGTCATGACAACAGAAACGTGACTCGAAGTTTGTGCGGGTGGTACAATCATTCCTACTCACATCCCAGCAACACACTGTTGTTGACAACGATTACCAACGAATTGTGACGACCTCTAAACGAATACAGACTGCTACACACGGCATGGAAACGTCAAAGAACTGAGGGTTGCGGTGGCCAACGAGATCTCAACGACATCAAATCTTATTCTATGTCATCCCAAAATTTGAAAGCGACCGATAGTAACGACAACCTGCGCAGGTTAGAGGCGTGTGCCAACGTGAACTGACTTTAACTAACAAGGACCGGCATAAAATTCAAAATTGCAATCCGCAGGTCTACGTTGCTTGTCGTTACCCCCAATACGTCGCAATGTAAACGCACCTTAAATCATCTCAAAAACCGTTAAAATGCAGCTTGAGCAGTGCCTTATTTGTGGTCTAGATTTCTACTTTAGATGTGTCTTTATAAATATTGATGAGAAACACTTTATTTTACCCAAACATGTGTAGAGATTTGGTGATTTGCCCATGACTTTAGGATCGCAATTCGGATCTAGAAGTACCGGCCGTCCGTAACATGGTAAATCTTTGCGATAGTCCAGCAAAAAAATGAGCAGCTCAACCCATAATGGAATGCATCTAAATTGATAGAAAATGTTATTTTATTTTTAGAATATTACAGGTTTTAATGCATTGGTACTCACTGAATGTGAAATTTTGGGCCAAACATCATGGTATCTTTGCTTATAAAACAATAGGAATTCTAATTAGTGGTGTGCATCCTAACCTTTTGTCGTTGAAATCGAAAGCTCGCTAATAGCAGGTATACTGATGCATTGATAACTCACGAGACAATCAAAATAAGGTCACCGCATTACTACAATTTAAAATATAAACTATATCTTCAGGATTTAAATGAATGATATGGTTAAAAGCATTTTAAGATATTTTTATCTAACTTACTTTAAAATATTTGTTATCTTCCCCCTAATTGAACCATTTGTTATTTCATATAAAAAGGATATACACTACATTAATCAGCAAACCAAATTGAGTCTGCGTTAGCAATTTGTTTAATATACAATATGTATATATAGGAATCAGGGATTCTAAATTTTTCTCAAGTGAAATAGATTTTCCCTTATCATGTTTATTATTAATCATTCTCTAAAATCAAAATGTAAAAGTCAGTTTTTACTTTTTCTTCAATGTTATTTACAAGATTGAAGTATGTGATGGCTCACCCCGAAAAGTGGGACTTTGCGACAGAATACTGTTTCACGAATCTCGTGTAAATAGACAGCAAAAAGTAAATAAAATAAAAAGAATTTCCACCATATTTTCTGTTGTAAAATTTGATGGCCTTGATTAATTTCAACAACCAAGGTGTCAAAGTAAATGCTGTAATTGATGAAATGATGAAATTAAAATTGATATCATCTGCAAGGTCACCACTTTCAGGGGTGGGGGGGGGGGGGAACATATATTCATGCAGCTGTATTTTGTTTCAAGGCTGATCAAAACAAATCAAAATTGTCCTAATGTTTATAATGTTTGTCATTTATGAAATAAATTCTTTAATTTGTGCTGACATTTTTTCTTTGAAGAGCCTCTTTCCTTAAGGGACGCCCCATTAGATTTCAAGGGTGTGGGAGTAGGAAGTTGGGTTCGGGGTTGAATTTTTTTTTTCGCACCCAAATCGGGGGCGAATATTTTTTCCTTGGAAGTTCCCTTACCCAAATCACTAACCTTTTGTTAACCTTTCCTTATCATTTAGTAATCAGTAAATTTAAACCTTTAATGCTAATATGCACATATTAAACCTAATGGTAAATTTCAAAGGTTAAGGTTAAGAAAAATGCTAGTTAACCTTATGTAGAGGCGAAATATTTAAATGAGCTAAACCTTGAAAGGTTAAGCAAAGTTTAACAAGAAAGGTTAAGGTTTGGCTTTTAAACCTTTAATGTTAAGCTTCTAAACCTTAAATGCTAGTTAACCTTATATAGAGGCGAAATATTTAAATGTGCTAAACCTTTCGAAGGTTAAGACGCTGTTCTTTAACATTTAAAGGTTAACATGTCTGAAAGGGAAACTAACATTTAAAACCATCAACCATTTTAAAACCATTACTGTTTTTCTGACTATTCCATGTTCAGGGGGGATTTTTTTTTCTTCTGCCTGTGGACGGGGAATTTTTTCCCCAAAAAACTTCCTGCTCCCCCCTGGAAATCTAATGGTGCGCCCCTAAGTGCTTTTTGTTTGATTTGTAAAGAATATGTTTTCTAATTTAACCACATTGCGTTTATATATGGTTGAAATGTATAAATGGCTGTTTTACATTTCTGATATTATGTAGGGTAATTGTGAAGGAGTACCGTAAATAGATATATAGAAGGTGGCAAGACATGATAAAAATAGTTTGTCTTTTATCATTTCTTCAATTTCTATTTTTAACATTCATTTATAATTCATTAAACAAAGTGACAAGTAATGGTAACCTCGTTTTACTACAGTGATGTTTCTTATACGCGTACAACATAGTGTAATAATGGAACTATCCTCGGTAAAGATGTTCAATGGTTTTCTGTTAGCCAGGACTCAGAGTTATCCAAATACTTGTTTGTCATAATTTTATAACATATATAAGAAATTAGAATACATAATTGAAGGCTAAATTTAGAATTTCGTTATTTTCCGCTCCTTAATGATAGTTTCTATTGATAATTTAGTTAGAGTTGTAGATATACTTAATTTTGAAACAAGTCATTGCATTAACATGAAAACAAAAATTAAGGGCTAGTGATACTTCGTTATTTTTATAGTCATTTTCATTCAGAATGTTTCTCATTGTGTGAAATTTTCACCATTTTGTAAAATTTTCCTTCGGAATGAATATTTTCATTTTATTTTTTTCTCATGGTGTTAAAATATTGCCACGGTGTAAAATTTTTACCATTTAGCAAATGGTTATGATGATGACATAATTTTCGCATCACGGCATGCAATGCATATTTTACCGTGCTGATCTGTAGCATTTCGATAATTGATTCCATTGGTAATCGCTATCATCTGATATTAAATCGTGCATTTCATTGAACAACGATCCTCTGAGATTAGGCCAAAAAAAGAAACAAGTTTGTTTCTGGTAAACCGCGCGCGTTTCTGTTAAGTTACATATTCCCGCATTATTTTTTTTTTCGTATTTTGTATTCAAAAAAAATCTTATTGTTGATAAATAAAACAATTCTGTAAAAAAGCTTACTGGATACTTGCGTTAAAACAAACAAAGAAAAAAAAAATGATGCAACAAAACATGTCGCATGTTGTATTATTGAACATGAAAGAGAAACCAAGGACGGCTAAAGTTATATACAAAACTGTTATGGTTAATAATGATGTCAATAAATAATATAAGAAACCAAGAGCATTTTTTCAATGCGTGTTTCTTTCAATACCATAATTTCACTTTTCTTTTTTCATGATATCACTTAACTGTCCTTGACTGGTAGTGTGGATTTTATTTTGAAGAAAAGATTTGCTCACTAATCCATATTTATCGACGGATTAATGTTCATTTTTCTTATCCGATCAATAATATTGTCTAGAAACTCGGGGTCATTATACAATCAGTTGTCCGGATTTTATGAATGGTATATATGACGAAGTGTCAATAGCTCCTTAGCTAACGTTCACTAAATTTCATCTGCGTTGGAATAACATGATGGATATTTTAACTAATTGTTCAAACAACACACAGATGTGAAAACATACCACGGGAATGAGATCATTTGTTTTTCATAAGCGAAAGAGTTGTTGAAAGAGGTGTTAAGGGAATAAGCTGTATTTTGTGAAAATATGCATTTTTTTGATAAATTTAGTGTTTTACTTTAATGTTATACTTTGGAATTCATGCTTTAATTTGCTTTTTATTTGACTTTAATAGGACATTCGGTTCAAAAGTTATCGTTGATCAAAGTGAAGCATATTGACGCAAAACGAAGCAAAATGAATTTTCTCCTATACTTATACAAGTATTTAGTTTCTTGTGTATTTTATTGTTTTAAGAGGATAGTTTTAACAATATTGGCCGTTAAATTGATTTCAGCTTAATATCTGCACCATGTAATGTACTGACGTAGTATTCCGTTCGATATAATTTTCTTATGAACATAGTATTTATGATTGTAAGTGTTTAAATCGACTAATTTGCATATTTAGTGTTTCTAAACTTTAAACGCAGTTTTCTCGCAGAAGCGTTTTCACGTCTGCTAATACAATGTGCGCAGTTTTTATCGAGAACGAAATGTCCGATTAAGCTAAAAATTGTTAAGTAGGTCATTGGCATGCATGTCTTGATATTTACAGAAGGAATTTTGTTTTAAATAATTGTAACTATGGAAACGACGCGTTTTCGTATTTTTTCGCAATTTGACGAGACATATCTCGCACACGCAACGTTTTTTTTTAACCCTCGTCTACCCAGTGAGGGGGGGGGGGGGTTGCAACCCCCCCTAAGGTTTTTTCCCCGCTGCATAAAACGCAAAAGCAACCGACCCCAGGCATTTGGGTAATCTCTTTTACATCCTTTGCGGTCATTTTGATGAAAAAATTAGGGGGTTACCACCTAAGGTGGGGTTAGGGTAGGCCGTCAAAGTTGGGGTGTACTGTAGGGGGGGTTGGTGAAGCCCCGGACAATTTTAAGTCGCCATTTTGAAAAATATATGCATGCTATGAAGCTGAAACTTGAAGGGCATGTAAGAATTATCATTTCCCTTCTTTATTAGCAAAAAACCTGACGAAAATCGGTCATTTAGAACTTTTATAGCAACATTTTGATTTTGGTGGCCATTTTTGCCAAAATCCCGATTTTTCTGATTTGCGACCTTTATGACGTCATAATTACGTAACGCCTTGGCCGATTTTTTTTTCCGTTCCAAAAATTTAGAGGGGGTTGCAACAACCCCCCCTTGGGTAGACGTGTTACAAAAAATAGCCGGGGTAGACGAGGGTTAATAAACTGGCTGTGTAAAATTTTAGATATGTATGTTTATGACTCATTTACCAAATTTGGGGACAATAGGGTAAAGCATTGTTGAGAAAAGCTGCGCGCAAGGTCACCCTTTAAAAAATAACATGGCCGCCGTTGCCACAGCAACCGGACATAAATCCGCAATTTTTTCCCATTAAATTTGGTAGTTTATCATTGTACACATTCCACCAAATACCAAGGGCATCTAGGTGCATTATTAAAGAAAATCACCTTTACAACTTCAGTATTCCCTTAAGGAGGCAACATACATCCGACTGCACCAACCAAGGCTGAACCTAGAAGGGGGGGGGGCGACATACATTACCGTGAGTCTACGAGACTGTTCTTAGATCAAGTATCTCGCTGATGAACAACGAAAGATCTCGTTTGAAAATTACGAGGTATGTTTTCACTTCCGTGTGTTGTGAACAATAGTTTAAAATTTCCATCAACATATTACCTTAGGTTACTTATTTATAATAAGTGGCACCTGAACTGCTCAGAAAAATACTGAATTGGGTAGAACGCACTATGTAAAGAAAATTGCAACAATTGATAGTCATTAAGTTCTTAATTGAATTTCTTCTATGATTTTATTGAGCATTATTTCCTAATTTGTTTGCATATGAACATTTAATTTGAATTACCTATCACATCAATAAGAAAACTATAGATATAGCAAACTCTAAATTCTTAAAAGAATCTAGTCAGCCGTGTTTGGTTGTTGTGTTGCACTAATAATGTCATCAGGACAATGTGAGGAAAGGTTTGGTCAAAACTAATATTTTTGACACATATATTTCGTAAGTTTACTATTTGAAAAATACAAAACTCATCCCAAAGTCATATCCTATACCGCCTCTGGCGTGAAGCCGTTGGGATTCTTGGAAAAATACAACTTCCGGGATGATCACTAAAATTATTTTCGTAATTGGTAAAAAAATATGATAACATATATAAAAAGTGGGGTTCACGCGTGAATCCCAGCGGATTTGGAATGACATAATTATGTTGTTTACTATAAAAACACTTTTGTATTTTTTTGAGGAAAGGTAAAAATATGATCTTTGGAATTTTTTCTTCAATACGTGAGTCACGTGACCCAATAGA
>JXSR01S035448.1:0-10751 GCA_000969725.1 Ophiothrix spiculata
AGTTCATTACACTTATTTGACATTGGATAACATTTGTGATACAGGCAATGTAACACACTGGTGTGGAATTTCAGATCATGTTGGAAGATTTACCAGGTTGAATTTGTCACAAAATATTGTTGCCTGTATACTATATTAACCATGACTGTGGAATATATTCCTTGTAATATTTAGGCCTAGTTGTATTTATTTTTGGCAATAAAAGACTTTATTGACCTCAACAAGTTTGAATCAACTTTTGTTGTATGAAATCAAACAATAGATGTCACTTTTGATGTATTACCTTATGCGAAAAATTGATATTAAATATTTTTTTAAAATCATGTTAATCCATTTCTTGAAACTAAAATTAGTTGGTCATTAATTTAATTACTCAATTAGGCCTAAAAAATAATTGTTTGATTGGCATAGAAAAAAAATACGATAGGTAGGTCAGATTTTTTTTTTAAGTCTATGTTTCACAAACAAGAACACAAAATGTACGACACACATACAAAAACATCTTCACTTTACAACACATCTTTTATTTGTCATTTTAAATGTCCTGCAAGCCATATCTCGGGGGCCCCATGAATCGATTCCCATCAAATTTGGGATTTTGGAGGTATTTTACCATGCTCAAAAAAACAAAAATATTTAGGGTCGGCAGTAAAAATAGGTTCTGTCAGGTTATGCCAATCAAACAATTTTTTAGGCCTTATTCAAAATATCAGAGATAAAAAATTGTTTTTATAACATTTTCTGAAATGTAGTACCTACAAATTTGTCACTTATTTTATAAACTTGAAACTTTTTTTTTTTTTGACTTATTTTTTCTTAATATGATAGTAATAAATTTCAAGTGTATTGTGATAGCTTGAGCCCTGTATTCTGGAAACTGGTATCATATCTGTGGACAGAAATTTGTTCGCTATGTATAGGCCTAATACTAAGTCCCAATATCATTATAGAAAAGAAAATATTATAACCTTGTTATTTAAAGAGGTTTGCTGTATTTTATGTTAACTAGTGTTAGATTTCAAGACATAATTGGTATTATATATGTTTTTAGGATTTGAATCACATTTCTTTAAAAAAAATCCTCCAGGAATAGAGAGAGGTAGTGATTTCCTATACAGTTATTGCACTTGAGTTGGAATGTACTGTGTGTCATGCATAATGTGTTACCATACAAGGCATTCCGAATCAGCTGGGCATATGCACTCACTGCCTGCCCCAGTTGTAGCAGTACCACATCGCACTGAACACTGCTACCCAAGGGGCACTTGTATTCAGAGTTGGGTATCAGGCTCGTACATAAAAACACAGAAAAAGGGTTGCTTTTTCACAGTGGCAGGCTGTTTAGGGTAGAACTTCTCAAGTTTCTTCGCAATACTCATTTCTTAGGTACCAGGTTCATACATAAAGACACAGAAAAAGGGTTGCTTTTTCACAGTGGCAGGGTGTTTAGGGTAGAACTTTGCAGAAGTTTCTTCTCACTACTCATTTCTGTAAATCATTGTGTGGCTTAACCTCTTTAGAGACTAGGCAGCGAGCATGTGCCACGCCGCAAGACATGCGATGCGGCCGCAACGCGTGCGATGCGTTCAGCTGAAACAAACCCAGCTTGTGAATTTTCCTTAGTCTAGAAAATAGATGATAGCTCAGTTAGTTAAGTTTAGAGTGTCAAAACATCAAAAACAAATGTCTGGCTTATTAAAAAGTATAAGAGTTTGTATCTTTATCATCTTCGAATACAGGCCTTACTGAGTGAGTACAAATGCAGTTTTTTGAAGTCTAGAATTTGATTAGGGAATGTGATTTTTGTTGAATTTGTTAAATCTTAGTTCAGGATAGTTGAGTCCAAGAGTTCAGTCGACCAAAATTTGTGGTTTATGGTCGATTTTATTTTGCTGTGTTTTACCGTGATATAGGCCCTACATCTTGGTATACAAGTTACCACCCCACCTCCCCAATGCTACTTTATCTATAGGCATGGGAATCCCAACTATGTTATGATTGTGTCTATCAATATCACTGTCCAGTACATGAAAACTGAAATAGCCTCTTTACCCTTTAACTTGAATTTGACGAGTAAATAAATGCTTACGGGTAGAAAATGTTGTACAGTGGGAATTGGTGAAGAAAGCAAGTTATTTTGTCATCAGGATGTCATACCGGTCTCTAGGCAGGAGGACACCTATGGCTCGGGTAATGTGGGTGTGCTCTTTTAAAGTTGTAGGCTGGATAGTGGAGGTGTATACAGATAGAAAGATATGCCTCCTAGCATGGTTTAGATGAGGGTCTGGTAGACTAGTCAGTGATGCATGTATGTCATTAGTAAATGATGCACGTCGTGATGATTGCTGTCAAAGATGGGTTGAAAATGTGGGTGTCTGAAGTGCAATATGACATGTATTGATTGATGTTGAGATATAAGGTGTAGAGCCTGTTATGTGTGAGAGATTAACAAGATTTGGAGAGGTAGTCAATTTGAAGATGTATTATTAGCATTTATGACCTTGTTATTTAAAGAGGTTTGCTGTATTTTATGTTAACTAGTGTTAGATTTCAAGACATAATTGGTATTATATATGTTTTTAGGATTTGAATCCATACCCCATGAAGGAGTCTATTCGTACAGGGACCCACGGCTTTACGTGACTGTCCGACCACGGAGCAAGTAGAGTAAAGTTTCTTGCCCAAGGAGACGGAAACCACCCGGCCTGGGGCTCGAACCCACAATCTCTGTATTAGTATGTGACCCGTGCTCTAACCGCTCAGCCACGCTCTCCTCATGAAGAGGTTAATACCGATCTATAACCATACAACCCAATTCTTACCCTAACACAACTTTAACCGTATGCCCTAACCCTAAAATTTTGAAATACACATTCCCCCATCCTAATGCTGTTGTCACATTGCATTGGGAAAAAATACTAATAAGTTTATTTGACCTTGAATAGTCCAGGTATTAATTTGAATTTGTATTTGATGTAATCATAATGGAAAATTCAATTTTGAAAGGTGTGCAATCCGTACCATTTTTTTGTCCTTGATGATGATGTCATGAGATGGAGGCTGTGACATGCATTAAAATTCCAGACTGACTGATGGGCTTTATGTGACCTTGGCGATGTCAAGATGCACATTCCATCCTGCGCAATGGATGGACGATGACTAGCGGCAATGGCTAGCTATTGAGAAGGCACCATTTGTTATAGAGGGAAGTAGTAAAAATTACTGATCTAGAGATGTTGGATGTGTCAGGAAGTATTCACAGGCATACAATCTTTAGAAGTACCCATAGGATCATGTACTCTTTTAAGATTGCCTCAACTTTTTTCCAAACATTTCGAGATTTTGGTACCAAAATGTTGCTCATATTTTTCTCATTATCCATGTGAAGTTTCACGGCTGAGTTATGTTTCCTTTTGGAGATATATTAGCCGTGATTTCAGTGCCTTGTCCTGCATCACCTGTCCAACCGCCTCTATACAGAGCTGTAGACCAGCGCGCTGCCTGGTCTCGTTGCTGGGTCCGTGGGATGGGAGATCAGGAGAACTGTGCTGTGTAATTATGGTAACTATAATTAATTTTACACAGTTGTAGTAACATATAGGTGGCCTGAAATACAAAATTGCTCATAAGATCGAAACGGTTTGACCAATTCAGCTGAAATTTGAAACTTAGATCTCTAGAGTGGTCTTTTTTATATGATAATAAAAACCGAATTTTGAAAAATCAGACCAAGCTCCTTTAAAACGAAGCTAAATGAGGTGGTATGTTTGTGATGATCCACCTGACCTGCAGCGAATCATGAGCAGTTCGATCTGTAAATCACTATACAAAAACCTGGTTTTCATTCTATAGATGATACTTGATGTACAACAAATACTTGTATAAGTATACAAGCTGAAAATATGCTATTTGATGGTAGAATTATCACAATCGTTTTTAAAGTTTGCTTAGAAGCTTTAGCCCTGTGGACTTTACAAAATGTGGGATTTTTCTTGATTATGTAAGAAATCATGTACTTTTTTCTTTATACTTGTCCACTAGATAAAGATAAATATACCAACCAATAATCTTCCATCTCTCAATTTAAGACCACAAATTATATACAGTCTCATCATACCAATTAGCAAAATGTGATTAATTACTAAGCCTTGGGTCAATCACTGTAAAAGACTATTAGGGTCAAATAACTCATCAAATATAAGGAAGTAAAGTTTAAGCCAATTAAGACGCGAAGCCTTGAATAGTACATACATACGTAGGAAGGCAGAACATTAGATAGGGCAGTGACCGCAAACTACTTTTGTCAATTTATGATATTGCCGAAATTTTGTGATTTATTATATTGGGCATGTGATCGATATGATGAAGTTCTAATTATAAAAACCTCAAATCTGACTAGTTTGCGTCATGTGCCATATGGGTAATGTTATCTTGATAATGCTAAGGCACTTTCAATTATGATTTTTATATAAAATATTCTTTATCCAGGAAGACATTAAGTTCTATCTGGCTATTATAAACAACTTTAATTTTGTTACAAAATGGACCATTTTTTTAGCAATGCAAATGCAGGCATGAATATTATCAGCTTTTAAGCTGATTTCAACTTTTTTTTTTTTGAATTGTACACTTTTTTAGCCTTTTCTTGTTGAATCAGCCTATTTTAAGCCCTTTTTGTGCAAATTTTAACTTTTTCAGCTTTGTTTTGAAGGTCCATTTTCATACCTGCAAAAATGATGCTTCAAGAGTTTTGAGAAAGCAATCAAAAAGTTTCTGTGCTCGTAGAATAATTCTCACAACGTGGCAAGGATAGGTTTGAGGCAAGAGACGGAAAATCTACACTCATCAAGACTCCCCCAAACAAAATCACCAAAAAATTAAATAGTTAATTCTCATAAATTATCAAAAGTTTCATGAAATCCCCACCTGGGAGATTCCAATTGACTTTCGAAGTGCTTTATGATTATCTTGTATGGGTCTTGTCTATTAATGAAATATGCTTTCATATCGAAGGTGTCAAACACATCCCTGTACTAAATATAATAGATGCTTAAAGTAAGCTTAACAAAGGCGTGAAAATATCAACAGGTGTAAAGATACCTGCTTAAGATTTGGTCAAAATATTGTACGGTGTACGTGACCCCTGGAAGTAGGAACATGAATATAGCATTTGTAACCGTTATAAGCTGATGCAGGTGTTGTCCATCCAGTCATTGGCGCTGACCACAGTTTGACGTGTCACCATTCAAAAAGCTGTAGAAGAAATGAATGAGCGGAAGGGGGCATGGATAAATAGCTCCTATGTGACAAAGTTTGTAAACATTGAGAAAGAATTCAGGATACAATTATCATCTTGACGTAGTAATAGAAAGAAAGACTTCGCAAGATCTGGAAGCATTTTGAATTAAAGTATGTTAAGCATATGTGACTGTCCATCACATATCTTCAAATATGTTGGCATTTTTCATTGAGGGCTACAGTACAAAATACGCAGTCATATTCTGTCAAAATTGTTGGTTTACATATTTGAAATGCTCATGCCTTTCTTACACACCTTGCAAATTATTAGCTTCCACTTCAATTCAAAAATATGTAAAAGCTAACATTCTCAGATGTAACGAAATTTGAGATGAATACTTCAAATGTTGCAAGTTTTCTTGGTTGTATATGTATTTTAACAAGTCATGCTTCAAAGAATTGCATCGCCAAGATACAATCTATTTCAAACTGCAATTAAAGAAAAATAGACCGCGGGCTGACTTTACTGGGGTTATGTGTAGGACAATCACATATCATGTTTACTTTGCACCATATACAAGTCTCAAAGTAAGTGTTCTTGAGAATTCATTTTGCCCGACTTAAGTGCCCCAAACTGTTGACTTAAGCCCAACCAGATTGAGCCCTGCCCATCTTATTAAGACACTTGACAAGAGACCGACTGACTCACTTAGAGCAGCTTTACCCAGCTCAGTGTCCGTTCTCTGGCTTCATTCATGCAATTCCTGATAACCTAGTTCCTGTGCAGTCGGCAATACTAGTGTCCTCCCTTTGCATGGCCTCTATATCTCTCACTGCTCACAACTATAAATTGAAATGGCACATTTATGGACAGTCCATTTGAAGGATTTATATCAAGTGGCACTGTATCTCCGATTGATAGACGGACAGGCGTAGACTTTACCATAGGATTTTAACACACCTGTTGGAAGTTTTTTGAACTTACAATCTATCACAATGCCTAGGAGATTCAGGGAGCTACCTGCTAAGCCTGCCACACCAGGACCATACCAGAGCGCGCAGCTCATGGTTTTTGAACGAAGTTTCACGCCGTCGCCGTTGTGGTTTGATTCGTGTGATAATACATTTTCTTATAATGACGATGAGGATGTGTTTTATGCAGATAATCAAATTGATGAGGTACAATGTTTTCATACGTTGCATGAGGGATATTAATTATGAGATAAAGATGATGGTTTTAAGAAAGAATGGTTCTTTTGGTTTATTGGATTAGCCAAGACTGGCAAGTTAATATATTGTGGATTCCAAGTTTTTGTGGTTTAAGTCACTTTAGTTGACATTCTTCAAGTCTTGTTAGCCATGTAGGTCTTTGGCTCTATTTTCAAAGCTCTTGTGGTTGAATAGATGAGCAATTGTGGTTGCAAATCATAGATCTTGGAGTTAATTTCCCAATCTCGTATGGTTGAGGGGGTAGGCCACTGGTCATGCAAACCATCACATCAATTTCATTTCCCAATCTAGCATGGTTGAGATGATCAATCACTGGTCTTGCAAATCTTAGGTCTTCAATTTCAATTCTTAACCCCAACCCTCCTGGACAATACAATCACAACATAATTACATTTCTAAGGATAGAGCATTGTATACTGAACTGCATGGTGTAGGATTACAAGCACAGTTCAAGTTCATGCATGACTCGCACACAAACCTTGTGTCACAAACCTTGTGTGTTTTGCTGTATGGGCTAGGACTGAATAGCTTGCCTCTTTGTCTGTGTGGTCTAGGTTTCTATGCACTTTGGTCGATTAGGATTAAAGATAGTGTGTGGTTGAGCAATCAAGTAGCTGGTCTAGCAGGATCTCATTTCAAATGCTCATGTTGTCAAGGTGCTGGTCCTCGACTAATTTTGTCAATTTGGTTTGGTAGAGGAGTTTAAGAAGTGACAGAAATGGATGCCCCATCATCACAATGGTATCATCTTGATTTTATGAAAAGTTTGACAACCAATAAAATAGTATCTTCATTACTTTTGCTGCAGCATAGCAGCTATCAACAAGTTCAACTTTCTTTTCAGAACAACCCTTTTGCAGATGAATTGACATGCAGCAATACATTCCTTACAAAACACCATTCAGGAGGCTCATAAACCCTGCTGCTTATCAGCATTTCCAATATTGATATTACTTAGGACACTCAAAAGAGGAGGCTCAATACATTAAATTTGGAACAAACAATTATGTGGTAGACCCCGCATTCTAGTTTTTGTGTTTTACAATTGTTTTTAGATATTCTACCCGGGATGCTTATTACTATAATGTTTGTACCTTGTATATCTCATTGCTATAGTGTAGATAATGTCTCCCAATGGGAGTCCACTGCAATAAAAAGAATCTTGAGCAGGTCCCTTAAATTAAAATTTTAATATTATGACTTAACAGTATTAGTGAGGGTTAGGATTAGGTATCGGAATCAGGATTCAGGTCTCAGAAATATAAACTATTGCTACAAAAACTATAGGTCACCAGGACCAGGTCAAAATTGTTATATATGTTGGTTTATTCACAAAATACAAAATCGTGGCCCATAGGTCAAATTGCATTTTATTTACAAAGAGTAAAAACAGATAAATGTTGTAAGTCTTCCTCTGGAATTACACTTATCTTTCTACTAAACTTGATAAGCCTAGTGTGGGAAAAGTCCAACTTCATGAAAGTGTATCTTCAAATTGCTTGTGAATCAATGTTTTTTGCACATTTGGCCTCTGACCTCATCTGTTGTAGCACCCACCCACAACTGTTGATATCTAGAATACATCGTATGAAAAACATGAGCCTATATAGCAAATCATTGTTTTTTGTTGTTGTTGTTGTTGTTGTTGTTGTTGTTGTTGTTGTTGTTGTTGTTGTTGTTGTTGTTGTTGTTGTTGTTGTTGTTGTTGTTGTTGTTTATAAATCAGGCCATGTGTATTTCTTTTACAACCTCCAGGATGGATGTTTCTTCGGTGCCCATATAAATATTGTATTTGGAATTTTATCACTAATGTATCAGAATCAGAAACCAACAATTGTTGTTTGTTATACCAGTCTTTTATTTTAGTATGTTGAAAAAGGAAAATGATATTCTCTAAGTGGCCATTAGTCTGGATTTAGTTCAGTAAAATGTAGATTTGATGACTACACCAATGAGCTGTAAAGTTGGTCAACTTCAGTTTGCATTACAGATGAAAAAGTCTGTTGAGGTGTCATTTAGTCTTTCCAAATGTTTTGAAAAAGAAAACAAGATAAAGAGGCCAAATTTATAGCTCATTCTGGTAAGAGGTTCAAATATTGTTATTTTTTCTCCCAACATAAACCTTGAACATGTTGAAGTATGCAACAAGAAATCAGACTCTTACAAGATCCATTGCATATCCCTTGTATTCTACAACATTGTGAACTGGTGGTTTTGTATTGTGTAAGACAGGCCTGGTGTAAGAGACTAATATTGATTAAGGATTGATTAAGGCCAAATCACTGCGTATTAATATATTTTTACATGAATTCTTCATAATTTTGATATTATTTTGGGCTAATTTTTTTGATAACACATGGACAAACATTGTAAATAAATTCATTTGAATATTCAGCAAGATTTGGTACCTTGTTATGATTTGAGAAATATGGACTAATTTACTTTTCCGTATGGTCATATTGGTTTTTGTGCATTAATCGGCTACTTGTTGCATACTTCAAGATTTACAGAGTATAGATGATTTGCCATTTTCAGCAAAGTGAATTCAGGTCTCTCTCAGTTGCAGAGTGAATATTGATAATGCTTTGTTTATGATTATGCTGCCATTTGTTACTGCAGATGAAGATTTCTAGAGGAACAACTTGTACAGATTTGTACTAAACATCATGTAACTAGGCCCCATAACCTTCAAACTTTTCCGTATCATTTATGTTCTCAATCGGATCCGCAGGTGCAGTGTTACATGTAAAACAAATAGAGAATTATTGCAAAGGGCAAAGTATGTTTAGACTGCAGTGTTTCGGGTAGACATGGCTACAGGTTCAGATAATGTTGTGCAAGAACATGAATAGGCACTTTCTATTACGTTTCCACCTGCCTCTTGAGTGCAATTGATTAGTATATGTGACCTGCTCTGTCGAAACCAAGACAAAGTCGGACAAATCCAATTTTCAAATTTTACCAAATTTAAAATGGCAGAATTATAAGCTTTACAATGATTTATCATACTCCAGGATTGCTCAATGTTTTATCTGTCAAAAAGTGACATTTAGGTTGAAAATTCCTTTGTTTTCTATTGATTTGTGACAAGTTTATTGGGCTATGTCTCCTTAAGTATTCTGACGACTTTGTCCGGGTTTCATGGGAGCAAGTCGCATATATTTCTCCTAGAGTATAATAAATCTACTAGAATTTGATACTTAGGCCACACATATAGTAGCTATTTACTATTATAATTATTAAGGTTTCTGTCGAGACTGTTTTTTCATGTCGACGTGTCGCAATAATTTTTTGTCGACACAAAGTTGATATCAAAGACTTTGTTTTTGCAGGAAAAACACACAAAAAATACTTTAAGCACTTGTTAAAGCTCAACTACTAATAAACAGCCATAACTTGACAAGTAAACATAATTTTTATGAAATTTTACTTGCCCAGTTTTGTCGACAAATGAGATTTCATGTGGACATGTCGAGATATTGTTTATGTCGACATTTATGTTGACGTAAGGCCTGTCGACAGAAACCTTAATAATTATATATGTGACCGTCCATCTCAAACTCGCGGTAAATGTAGCAAACTTCATTTTGCGCTTCAGGTGAAAAAACATGTCAAGTTTGTAATTTGCCAAAATTGATTTTTGACGGATTCACGATGCTTGTGTTTGCTTCAAAACACTAGCAATATTTCAATTCTAGAAAAGGATCAGCAATATGAAATATATCTGTATATTTTGAGGACAATCAGCAGAAAATGTAGGGCTTACTTATTTGAATGTGTTTATGTCAGTTATACATTTTACTACCTGACAACCGTAACTTGACTTCTGGTAATCAGGTGAGGTTCATTGAGGTGTCATTTTAACCCTCATAACATGGTCTTTGCAAATACAAAAAGGGAAAATGGCAAGAGGTTGCATTTACGGCTGGTTTGGGATGGACGGTCATATATGTACAGTTTGCAAAATGTTTGGCACAAGTGATTTTCCTATGACCTGCCAATGGTGTGGTTATTATCTGGATACCTTAATCAGGATAATAGCGGGAGAGGTATAGGTTTAACATGGTGATTTAATCCTTTCTGCATTGGCAATAGAAACTTACTGTTGTGGAAGATATAAAACCAAGAAATTGGATTGATAGCATTTTGAAACCATCTATATGCAGATCATGAAATATAGAAATCAGATTTCAAGGGAAAAGTTACCATGCAAGCTATTGAAATGCAGCGCATTAAAATGAGGAGATTGGAATATATGTACTTTTCTAGATATAAGAGAAAAC